>JANHZT010009792.1:13796-24495 GCA_032468215.1 Stegonotus admiraltiensis | reverse complement strand
CTGTCTTAGGAATTCTGGGAGTTGAAGTCCACAAGGTGTAAAACAGCCAAGTTTGCCTACCTCTGGTCTAAATGATTGTGTGGTTTTTGTGGCACCAGTCTCCAAGTATTTTGTTCCCAAACATTTCAGACTTATCAAGGTTTTCTTTACATTTTTAGACAAACCTGAACTCGGAGACAAAGGTTTCCTTCTGAGAATGTTTTTGTGCAGGTACTTATTACGTAAGCAACACTGCATTGTGCACCTGAGGAGCTACTCCAGTATCACCTAATCTTTTCAGCAAGTTATTTGCACTGATCTGTGGATTCTGTTTTGCAGCTGTGACCATTTCCTGATATTTTACTCTTTTCCAGTCTTCCATGATGTGCCTTGACTTCCACATATGTTCCATTCCTTGACAGTATTTGCTCCCAAGTAAATTCGCTAGCTGGAAGCACATACAGATTTTAAATACCTTCTCATGCTTTGTATAAGTGAATTCTCTTCATTTAAATAGATATTCAGATGGCTACTTAGGGAAGCCTAAGGTGATTGAAGGTCACAACCTGAGTGTTAGAATAATCAGGGTATTTGTTCACTTGTGGAATTGTTTCCACCTGCACCTCTAAGGAGTCATATCTCTGTGGATCTTACTGATAACTGTACATTAAAAAAAGTAACAATAATTCAACTAGAAAGCTATTCAAACTTTTATACCACATTCATTACAGTAGTTTCTTATTCTGAATTTGTAAATAGCTGCATCTAACGAATGAGTATGCATTCAACTTTGCAGAAAGTTGGCTTTAATGCTACACCATGAGAAAGCAATTTTATCCATCCCTCTCAAAAAACCTCTGAAAGAGAATGACTGGTCCAAAATGAGCTTTTAAACCAGGATCCAACCATTGTTCTTCATTCATTCATTTTTTTAAAAAAGAGTGATGGTCATACCTGAACATCAGTAGCCAATGCCAACATCATGACTGGATGGCATGAGGGGAAAAGGAAAGGAAAATTGAAGGATAGTTTTGGAAGAAAAGGAAATATTAAAAATAAAGTACTGAAGCATGCTGAAAGCAGGAGAGTGTGCTGAAGGTGTGTTCTAAAGCTGGAAATGTTCAACTTCTCACAGGCAAAATTCAACACAGAAGTTGGATTCACATATCATATTAAATCTATAATGCAATTTCTTTATTTTGGGCTTAGTATATGGTTTACTGCTTCAACCTATTCCAACTTATTCATCAAAGTAATTTTTAAAGAAATCTCTATTTAGTATTATGAGTCAATCAGTAAAATGTGCTTTTTGCCTATTGATTTTCACATTTTGTTCTATGTTGGATTGTGTCTATTATTTTAAGGTGAGTATTAACAATTTGTTTAGAACTCGTTAATTACTACATACTAGCAAAGTGATGGATCACATTTGGATCAGGTTTTACTCAAGGAAGCAGCATACATATACAGGCTAATATCTGCCTTGCTTTGACATATACACACACCACTGAAATAATATATTTTGTCCTTTTCTCATATTAGCTTGTGTTGGTTTCATCTACTGTTTTCTGTTGACTTGCCAGGGTTACAGTTCTGTCATGCACTGTATATTATTCCTACAAATAAGTCAATATTGCATGCCATAAAAATCTGTTGTAACCTCAAAAATTATGTATTTACATGCCCTAATACACCAAGGAGATGTTATTTTAAGCGTGCAAGCTAGCAACTCCCAGCTTTCCAGATGCTGAATTCTGATCAGCCCCAAATAGCATGGCAACACTCAGGTTTGCAGAAATTAAGAGTTCAACAATACCAGGAAAACTGTGGGTTGCCCATTCTTACTCTTACACAGCATTCTTGTAATTTCTACCCCTCTTATCTTCTAGAAAACTAGTCCATACTACTCCATACTAAAACCTTTGGTTTGAACAATACCGCATACACTTGCACTAAAAATTCACTCATCCACAGAGTTAACGTACAAGCAGTGAGGTCACCATAGTTGCTTTTCATCTCCAGAATCCTACCTAGAATATCTTCATAGACGTTTTCCTCTGATAAAGTGCGGGTTAGGGCCATCTTGCTTTGAGCGTACCAATCCACTCGGCCATTCTCAGAAGAGGACTGCAACAAATCTTCAAATTCATAGGACTTCCTAGGGCATTTATTGAAAAAGAGCAGAAGAGGTGGTGGGGGAAAAAAGGTGGATATCTCAAAATAAAGCAAATCACTCAAACTATTACTGGAGAAAAAAAAACATGTATTTTTATAGCTTTATGTCACAGTAAGCAACCCTCAAAAAGTTTTGCTTCAGATCTTAAGTCTCCCAAGCTATGGGTTGCCTTTCTCCAATATGTCAATAGATTCTTACACAGGGCTTCCACTTTGTCTCTGGCTATCTGAAAATTTCTGGCTGCTTCTGAGACTCCACCTACCCACCCCGCTTCTCCCCTGTTCTTTAGCCTCGGATCGATTCCCAGAATATCTGCATGAATCCACCTCTCGTTCCTTCCAAATCCCTCCTCAAAATCTATCTGTCCATGAAGTTTTTGCTTCATTCTCTTAGTCCCACTAGTATGGTATAAGTAAATTTAATAGAAGTATATCCCCATTTTATGTAGCAGAATACATACAAGATTGTACTGTTCATCAAAAAGAATCAAGAGAAACAGATAAAATCAATATACGGTAATACCTGTGATCTGCGTTAGCCTTAAGCTTTCCGTTCCTCAGCCTTCTACTAATGGCTGAGGGGGGAGGCGAGGAAGGCAGAGGAGGGGGTGGTATAGAAGGGAGAGGGGGTAGGAGTCTCTTATTCCGAGCAGGCGGAATCCACCCCTCTTCACCTTCATGTTTGAAAGTCCGTCGAGGCTTAGGAAGCGGATTGATAAAAGGTTTCTTCTCTGGCAAGCCAGGCTCCATGTACACATTTTCTTCATTGCGAGATCTGCATTTCACACACGATGCTTTCACCTCTTCCAAAGTCCCAAAGATTGGCTCTCTGGCTTCAGTATCCAAGCCAAGGAGCCACTTACTTACTTCTAGGCGGTTGGTACTTTCCTGGCCTTCAGAGGGTTCCTGATCCTCACCTGTCTTCTCTTGCAGACAATGTGGAGAATAGTAAGTACCTGGTAGCTGGGGTTGGGCTTCAGCTGACCCACACTTCAAGGCCTGCTCCAGCTTCTTGACTTGACTCAAGACAGATAGGTTCTCCTTCTGGCTTTCCTTCTTACTGTCCTTCAACTCAGTACATTTACCCACATTGAAATTACATTCTTCCTCCCTTGATTTCACATCAGCTTTCCTTACAACATGCTGCCCAGCATTTTTAAAAGTTCCAACCTGCCTCTCATCCTCCTTGCTTGGCCCCTTGTAATTTGGGAGCCTCTTATTATCCACGTCTCTCATCGCAACACTATTCCTAGCCATCTTCTCCATTACACCCAAAACCAGACTGGGTTCCTCTTTAACACTTTGGTCCTCCTCCTTCCACAGGGACACCGGAGCTGGAATTTCCTTTTTTCCTTCCCATTCTGAAATCTTGTCCTTGATACTTAAAGGCTTGCTTTTCAAGCTGACTTTCCCAACGGACCGAAGATTCTGAAAGCCGCCCATTTGCTTCCTTAGAATACTGCCACTTTCCCGCATGTTGAGATCTACTGAGGGATCTCCAATGATCATCTTGGGACTTAGCATATTCTGCTGAAAACAGTCCAGTCTTGGATCCAGCATCAATTTCTCTATGGTTTTCAGTGGGCTCTCTGCCACGGAATCTAGTTCTGCTTTCGGCAGTAGCTTGTCTGAGAAGGCAAGACTCTTCGACCAATTATGCTTTGAAAGCCCACCCCAAAATGTTGTTTTTGCAGCTGGATTATTTAGACTTGCAAACCTGATCCTAGGCAAAAAGGGCAAGGATCAGAAGAATTGTACAGGTTGGCATTCATCGTTCAGTACAATGTCATGAGCTGGATTTAATATTTAGTTCAATATTAAATGTATAACACTTTAACTTAAAAGATACAGGAGTGTAGAATTATTAGTTTTTCCTGCAATTTTTTTTTACTCCCACTAATCTAAATTTATCTGCAAAGAGGAGTGCTTTTCTATCTTTTCAGTAAAACATGAACATCAAGCACACTTCATTTATTTACCAAAGTGTCCAGTAACACCTTAAAGCAATATTCTTGCATAAATCCATTTGTTTGAACACGCCAAAACTCACACCAATATAAATACATTTCACATTTGTCAACATAAAATTATTTGGTATTTTTCTCCCTTCCCTATATTAGCTGATTAACCTGAGTGCATCTGGAAACTACTCAAAAAACCTTCCTTTCTGAAAAGCCATCCTAGGTAACTTCTTAGTTTTGAGGCACTAGATCAGAGGTGGTATTCAGCCAATTTGCACCGGTTCATGTGAACCGCTGGCGGAAATTTGGCCAAGGTTGCCAAATTGGTAGCGATGGCCGGCTGGCCATGCCCCTGAACCGGTCCCCCGCCACACACCATGTTCATCACTGCCATATTCTTTTGAGCATGCACATCTCATTGCCTTGCAAGTCAAATGGGATGCTCATGGATGAAGAACATGGTGGTGATGGCACAGCAGCAGCTTTTTTCACGACTCCGGTACTTTTCGGCGGCCTGTGGGAGGCTTCTTTACCAGCTGCTTTGTGGTGGCTGGCTGGGGGCTGCTGAAAACTCTGGTCAGCTTGCTTTCCAGACTCTGGACCAGCTGCCGCGGAAGGTAAGCAGCCCGAACAAAGAAGCGGTGCTGATGGAAGAAGTGGGGCTAGGGCTGGGGCTGCTATAGGAGGGGAAACGGGGTGACTGGTGAAGGCAGGGCGGGGGTAGATAGGTGGAAATTCCAAAAATTTTCCTATCTTTTCCTGGGGTGGGGCTGGGTGTGGGGGGGGGTCATGTGACTGAATGGGGGTCTATGTGAGAGTGATTTCAAGTTGGCCATGCCCACTCAGTCACATGCCCCCCACCTAGCCACACCCACCAAAACAGTACCAAAATTTTTGAAACCCACTACTGTCCTAAATGGGTTATCTCTCTTAAGAAAATATTTGTATGGACACTACTTATGCCTTTACACATAATAACTAGAGCACAGGGACTTCAAATGTATGTTTAAGCTAGACTGAAAACCTTTCTGCTTCACAGTTTATTATCTGAGGCTAAACTAATGATATTAGTTTCTCCAGAGATGAATACAGTGCTGAGAGTTTCTTAAAATCTTATCCTCAAGTTAATATATTGAAAGGAGGGAATATTAAACATAGAGATTTTAAAATGGCAATTTATTTTACCTATTATTACATTTTTAAGATTTATGTCCTATTTATAGCATACAAAATTATATGCAAAATGACTATTTTCACAGCTTGAAATATATAAGGGGTTTGTTTCACACCTAAATATAAACAATAAAAGCTGTTGCCAGAGTAACAGAAAAAGATCAATTTAGCACATGCAGTTAAAACATATTAATATAACAAAAGGCCCGAGACAGACATGTGTTTGTCTAGTACTGAAATATGAGGGCTTGTATTTCTAGCAAAGCTTCCAAAATCTAGATCCGGCTCTCGGTTCAAAAAAAAAAAAGTTACGAATAAATTTGACTCTCTTTTAAATTTCCCCTCTTCTCCCCTATTATATGTCCTGGATAAGCTTCTAAAGCCATGATTAATGACAGTAAAACAGAAATAAATATGGAGATCAGATATCCCCTACCCCCCATGCAAAACAGTAAAATAAATCCCCCACTAGCGCCTTAGTGAAAGTGAGGTCAAGAATGCACTTCTAAAGTGCAGGAACCGATTCAATTATCTGTGCATGTTTCTGGCAAAGTTTAAAATTTGGCTAAGTATCTTTGAACAAAAGAAGAAGGGTGGGGTGGGGGAGGAAGTAAGTATGGTAACCCTTGACTTAGAACCACAATTGAACTCAAATCTTTGGTTGTAAGTCATGGTAGTCATTAAGTGACTCATGTGCCCTGACTCAGTTTTATGACTATTTATACAATGGTTGTAACTTGAATCCCTGCAGCCGTTAAGCAAGCCATGATAGTTAAAGGGAATCCATGTTCTCAAATGGTCATTTTTTTGCCAGCAAAAAACATCATAAATGCTATCATGTGACCATGAGGAAACATAAATGATTGGAAATGTGAGCCAATTGTCAAGCACCCAAAATATGACTACATGACTGCAGGGTGTGTGTGTGTCTGTGTGTGTGTGTGTGTGTGTTGTGTCAGTCATAACTTCGAAGAAAGGTTGTAAGGAACTTCAAGCAGTTGTAAGTGACTGGGCATTAAACCCTTCCCTCATTTGGAAATCAGCACAAACAGAATATTAAGAATATTTACCTCTCAATTGTTTTGCAAATAATGTCTTCAGGCTTGTTCTCCACATTGGGGACAGTGCTCCCCGTCATCGTGTTAGCAACTGGCATAGCTGCAGGCTACCTAGGAGGAAATACATAAAACAGCATGTAAAAAGCTGGGTGATTTGTCCTGCGATTTGCAGTAGATACTTTTTTTTTACATATCTATCTGTTCAGACAATTGTGATTTATTCAATAAAATAGGACGAAAATAAGATCCCTAAATTCATACCAAGGGTATGAATACCCTTCTTTGAAGAGTAGCTTTTGAGATGCTACAATTATTCAGTAGTAGTTTATGCTGCTTTCTATGAAAACACTTTTTCCCCAACTCGATTTGTTCTGGGTGGTCGACTGTTTCAGTCCCATCATCCTTAAGCACAATCATATCTGGGGCCCACAGACTGGAAAAAGAGCTATGTTAATTAAAAGCCAGGGATAGTGATTAGGCTCAGAAGGAATGTTAGAAACAGATTTTTTAACTGCCCTATTACCCATGTAGAAATTGTTTTTAGGAAACAGAGTACCATTTAAAACAACGAAGATAAGACAGTAATCAGCAATTGATTAAGATCATGTAATCTTTGAGGGTTTTTAAAAAAATCCAGCCTCCCTTCTCCCCATTGCTTTTGAATCCTATTCCCCTTCTGGGGAGGGTAGGAAAGTTTCCTGCCAATGCTGACATAAAGTGCTCCCATTTCAATTATTGTTGAAAAACTATGTTAATGAGTTCAGTCTGATTCTTCAGACTCAGAAACTAAACAGTTTCTCAGCCTGCACTTTGGGAATTTACAGAAGAGGGTGCTTTGAGAAAAGGGGCACTCGAAGAGATATTGGTGCAGGCTGGGCCAGTTGACCCAGAGCCTAGGTTAAGCAGGAACCCATCACTCTGTCTGAACTCTCCTTCAATTACCTGGCTGAACTCTGGATGGAAAATTCACTACTGTACTCTATTCATGGATTCTCCCTGAATGTTCTGACCGAGGCTCCCTTAACAAGCAGGAGGCAGGAATAGATCCCAGCAAAATCTCTTTTATTTACACGACTGTGAATTACGTTCATTCACAGTCAGCAAGGTTTGTCCAAACAGTTTTTCAAGGGTATATTTCTCAACACACCTTATCTCGTTTGGCAAGCTGCCGCGTAACTTGTTTCCAAACACAGTACAAGGTAAAACTTGGCACAGAGTCTCTCAGAGTCACGGAATGAACAAATTGTTTCCTGCAAAAGCCAACTCCCTGTTTGCTCCTCTTTTATTTCCTATGGGAGGGGCCAATCACCTCCAAGGTATGGCTTTACTCCTGAGTCGACCCTGCTTTCTGAGTTGTTCTTGTCTTCTGGAAGCTCTGCGCATGCGCACACTGGGAACGGGCTCCAGCTGTTCCTCTGCCTTGCTGCTGTCTCTAGCTCCCTCTCTGCCTCCAACGCAGAGACCTCATCCGAGTTTTCCCCAGCTCCCAGGACTGGCCCAAGGTCCTCCCCAACCTCCTCACTGTCTGACTCTGCTGCCAGCTCTATTGGCTGCTGGCGGGCCATAACACTGGATCTATTATGGTATTTACCTCTCTGGGCTTTGGTTTTTGAAAAATTTAAGTCTTATGTCTTTGTTTTTCTGTATATTTCAAGCAGAAATTTAATTTGCATTTTATTTATCTAATTTATCTGTCATCCATCTTGTGGTTAAAGGTGATTCTTTGAGTCAGTTAATACCTCTAGGTCAGGGGTGTCAAACTAGATTTCATTGAGGGCTGCATCAAGGTTGTGTTTGACGGGGGGGGGGGCACATGGCTGGCTTGACGTCACTCCTGTCAGGAGCACCTGTGATGGCCCGAGTGCTCTGCCAGCAAAAACAAGCTCCCTAGCTCTGTTTTGGCTGCGATGGCCTCCTGCAACCCTCTGCCAGTGAAAATGGAACTTGGGAGGGCTGCATTAAGCCCTCCCAAGCTCCATTTTCACTGGCAGAGGCACTGCAGACCGGTCCTTCGCTATCTCCAGGGTGGCCCTATGGGCCAGCTCTAAGCACCCCATGGGCCGGATCCAGCCCCCAGGACTTGAGTTTGACAGCCCTGCTCTAGGGTTATAGTTGAAGCTGTCTGGGCATATAAAAAGGCCCAGGCTACCTACAGTATGTTGTCACCCCATAATTCCATAGGTGGTAGTTGCCCTGTAAGCCAACTGCACTCAAGAATTCCTTCTTAAAATGCTTGGAAGCGATGACTGCATCTTGCCAGAATTTCCTCTTTGCAATTTGGATTGGGAGCTGTGAATCCAAACAAAATGATGCTTAGAGCTCCCATTAAAAGTACAGGTAGTCCTTGCTCACTGATGGTAGTTGGGACCAAAAACTTGGTTGCTAAGCAATGTAATCATAGGGCATGGTGACAGTTCTGGGAGTCCCAGTTGCCATTATTAGATGAATTCTATGTGGTTGCAGCATTCCACAGTACAGTGATCACCATTTGCAACCTCCTGATGGCTTTTCCATTGACTTTGTTTCTGAGAGAAAGCAGGGGAAGTTACAAATTGGTGATCATGTGGCCACAGGATGTTGTGATGTTATAATTGCAAACCAATCACCAATCACCTGAATCACAAACATGTAATCACAGGGAGGCTGAAAATATGAGGACCCTTTGGTTAGTGATGTCATAACATTGAGTTGCTGAATGAATTGGTGTTAAGAACTATCTGGATTTGTTAGAAGGAGAATAAATGTTAAAAACACAACCGTTCCAGCATCAATTGTGACATATAGGCAATTTTAAGGCAGCAATGTTCTTGTCTGTTTCTCCCACATTTTCTATGCAGAGTTGGGCCCTCCCTTCTTTTATGTGGAAAGAGCATCTATTCACTAACACAATAAATGACATCATATTAATCAGTGCGAGATGTATCTTTGTGGTGTTTTTCTATTTTCCTCACTAAAGAGAATGGCTTCTTTCCAGGCATCCTTTAGGGGGAGGGAGTCATAGAGAAGTATGAATGTAAACTTCAAGGGGAAAAAATGCCAGAGAAGCTATTATGAAAACATTGGATTAGAATAAGAATAAGAATTAGAATAGAATAGAGCTGGAAGGGACCTTGGAGGTCTTCTAGTCCAACCCCCTGCTCAAGCAGGAGACCCTAGACCATTTCAGACAAGTGACTGTCCAGTTCCTTCTTAAAAATCTCCAGTGATGGAGCAACCATGATTTCTGAAGGCCAGCTGTTCCACTGGTTAATTGTCCTCAGAGTTAGGAAGTTTCTCCTTAATTCCAGGTTGCCTCTCTCTTTGATCAGTTTCCAACCATTATTACTTGTCCTGCCCTCTGGTGCTTTGGAGAATAATTTGACCCCCTCTTCTTTGCGGCAGCCCCTCAAATACTGAAATACTATCATGTTACCCCTAATTCTTCTTTTCTTTAGACTAGCTAGCTCAGGGGTCTCCAACCTTGGCAACTGGCTGAGGAATTCTGGGAGTTGGAAGTCCACAAGTCTTAAAAGTTGCCAAGGTTGGAGACCTCTGAGCTAGACCCAAAATCTGCAGCTGTTCTTCATATGGATTAGTCCAGAAAGAGGTGAGAAAGTGAGAAAGAACCTCAAGATTGCCTTGTCTTGAGTCTGTTTACTATAAGTAGGGAGGGGATCTTTCAGACTTTGAAGACTTTATAACAATAGAGGAATGATAATTGTATCAAGCTTTCAACACCCATTTAGCCCCTGAAGGGCTGCAGAGATGTTTTTGTGTGTAAATCCAAATGTCCACTGAAACAGAGAGCCTAGGAAACTGCAGGACCTTGACAGAATTTCCTCTCACTCATGGATATTAGAAGGATCAGTTACTCTTCAGATAAGTAATTGGAGAGAACATGGGGGAGTTAATTTAGCTCAAACAAGCCCAGACATTCTTGAAGCTAACATTAATCTCTCAAGGTTAGATGACTGCCTCAGATAACTTGAGTTTTGAAATCCTGCTTTACCCCTCAGCCCCAAGACCTAGCTAAGTATGCTGTATGAATGAACAGGGCCGTAATGTAGTAACAGTCAATGTTGTGAACTTGTGATTTGCTACTCTGAAGAGGCTACATATGTCTTCCTATTTTGTCAGTGTTTGGAGAGCTGAACCTGGCAGGAAAACTTTATTAAAATACCATAGATCGGGTGTCAGCAACCTGCGGCTCTGGAGCCATCTGCGGCTCTTTGGGCCCTCTGTTGTGGCTCCCTGTCAGGTGATCCCACCACTGGCTGGCCCTGCCCCTCGCCCTCCCTTCCCAGTCACTCCTCGCCTAGCCTGAGAAAGTAAGGGCGACTGCGGGAGATGGAGAAGCGGCCAGGGCAGAGACAG
>JANHZT010009787.1:7256-17504 GCA_032468215.1 Stegonotus admiraltiensis | reverse complement strand
AGAGAAAAATGGGCCTACTGGGCCCACTGTGCCATCGCGTGCCAAAAGCAGGGGGAGCCGGGGGGGGACTCATAAAATTATGGATGTGGGCACACATGTGTGTGACCTCCCCCACGCTCCCCCCGCTTTTGGCACACGATAGAAAGAAGGTTAGCCATCACTGATCTAGGAGATGCAAAAAGTAGGGTTCAGGGGCCACATTTTGATTTCTATATTGTCTAACCCTTGCCATAGATGCTAGACACATCACATCACTGTCTTATCAAAGTCAAAGTCACACAACTGCAGTGACTTTTTATTTGCGTATTTGATTATCAGCTTAGATCTGATTGGGAGTAAGAATTGAAATATCATGTTTGAGGAAATGAAATTAGCCTCAGCAACAAAGCCTCATATACCAGTTGAACCCCCTCATAAAATTATTGAAATTTCAGAAATAATATTTACCTTTGAAATGCTTTTGATACTTCTGTAGTTCTGGAGCCAAAAATCCACTAAATGGTCCAAGACATCCAATAACATTTGCTATGGAGTCTTCATCGTCTATTTCATTTTCTTCATCACTGTCTTTTATTTTTCCCAGTCGGCTAAAAACCCAGGGCACACAGAATAATAATTTGAGCGATTCCTCAAGCTCTATGTTTCTTTACTTACACCACAAAAAGTCAGAAGATGCCTTACCTTGCAGTTGATTTTACCGTAGCAGGAAATGGTGTAATGTTGTATGTATATTTCTCCCTTAATTCAGATAGCTGAGGGAAGGGGAACTGGGCCATAGAATAAACCATCTATGAAAAAAGAGAGGAAAGAAACTGAAGAAAAGAATGCCTTTAGGACACTTTTTATGCAAATTCAAATACAAGATAATCCCCATATATTTGCAAGATTAGGCAATGCCTTTTCCACATTTACAAAAGCAAATATGAAAAGCTTGATTTTTACTAATGCAACAAACATTGTCTTAGGAACTACAAAGAATAATCCACAAGAAATATAACCAGTCAACTCCTGAAATAACCACTGGAGATAACAGGAGTATTAGGGTGAAAATAATGAAAAGCTGTGAATGCATGTATTTCTTGTATTCAAAAGAATTTGAAACCATGCATATGTATATACAACTACTTATTTTATACCTTAAATGCATTTGTCCTCAATGCCTTGGAGTCTGAACTATATGATTTCAATTTTAAAAAACAGTCTGTATCAACAGCAACAGATATATTCGTAGAAATATGTCTGTTACTTATATAAAGAAACTCTCTCTTTTATTGATTTCTCAATATCTCAACACTCCATTAAGTGACTCTGGACTAATATTTGTGCTAATGGTTTAGGCTTGTTCAGTGAAATTACTGTAGTGCATTATATTACAACAAGAATACTAACCCTGTCATGTCAAGTCGATTTCTCATTTTTTTCAGTACTTCTACAGTTACTCATCCAATAAATAATCAAAACTATCAAGATTCTATTAAGGCTGATATATGACAATAATAGTAAGAAAACTTGAAAATGCTTATAATACATACTTAGGACTGAAACACATTGATAGGGCAATTTTGGATATTATAAGTCTAGTTAATAAAGTCTCCATAGGGTAGAGGGAGCAAACTATCCTTTAAATTTATAGTATTATTTTCAAAAACTCATTTTTGTTCTCTATTTTAGTCAGGTAATTTTTCATGCACAATCTTTCACATTTGTGTGAAAAATGTGGAAACTGAATTGTCTTGATAAAATAAATTTATATATACTGCTTGATTTTATATATTTTTATTAGAATATACTGATTCCTTATTCTCAAATATTGTTCTAAATATAAGCCTCTGAAAACTGAAATTATGGACTAACAGATGTTACAATTTTAAGAAATGAATAAAAGGCATACAGTAAATAATGCCAGATGAAATTTTGAAAATGTTTTTGGGAGGCAATTCTGGATTACATTATTTATTTCTTTATTTATTTGTCGCAACTCCCTGGGGACTCTGGGCAGCTTACAACAAAAAATAATGCAAACAATATACCATAAAAGTTGTTTTTTTAAAAAAATACATTTTTAAATAAATAGGACATTGATTAAAAAGCTGTGGCTTAATATGCAAATCTGCTAGACCTCAAACAGTATATCTTGCATGAAAGATGAGAAAAATCCCACATTGTACTGATAGTGGCAGGCAAGCAATTCAACAGCACAACATCAACAAATGTGTACATAATTTCATATTTTCTTACTAACCTGCATGAGTTCATTGCTATCAATGAGTTTATCTTCCAGCATCTCCTGCGTTAATTTTCCCATGGTGCCATAGAAGTCATCTGCAGTTTCACAAGAATTGACCTGCCTATATCACAATACAAATATTTCTGTTACTATACATGTTGTAATCCTATATTGCACATTATTTGCTTTATTAAGCTGTTTTTCTTATTTACTTAGGGATATATGGCCTAGGTAATGATGGCCTAAACAGGGAATTACAAAAATGTTGCTTCTTCAAGGATAGCTTGTGATCAGTATCCTCGGATAATCATCATAGTAATGGCAGAGAACAAAGATATGGTGATATCCAGTTACACAAGGAAAGGGAAATTAAGCATTTAACAGCTTTTCCCTCCTGGAAGTCTTTATCAGCAATCAACTATTGGACAGATCAGCCCTTCAAACAAACTGACCTTTAGTCTCAGTAGTGCCAGGTCAGCCCTATAAAGCAGGTGAGAAGCTACATTGGCCTATGAAATAGATACCTATTTAGGGAAGCAAGTCAGTGGTGGGTTGCCCCCGGTTCGCACCGGTTCTATAGAACCGGTAGTAAAACTGGCAGGAGGGTCTGCCCACCAACCCCGACATCATCAAAATGCTTCTGTGCATGCGCAGAAGCTTCTGCGGATGTGCAGTAGAGCGCGTGCGCATATGAGCAAAGCAAGTGCGCGCATGGGGCCCCGTTGCGAACCAGTAGTAGTAAAGGTAAGTAGAACACATCCTGAAGCAAGTATGCTGATATGGGCCACATCTGTTTGGCTGGATATTCTGAAGTATACATCAGCTGAAGGAGGAGAAAATGTGATGTAGCTATTATTAATGAAAACAGTATCTACCTCAACAACTGTGACAAAACTGTATCTTTCAGCACAAGCACTTTGGTTTGAAATTAGGAATAAATTGCTTGTGCTACAGTCTGAAAGAATCCCTAACTGACCAGTGGGAATTGCATTTGATGTCTGACCCCCGGGTTTCAATATCCATTTTAGGTTTTGTCTAGAAACAAATTGGAATTCATAGCAGCTATAATAAGGATGGTCTATCCCAGTTGATCACAGGTATGATAAATGATGTAGATTATATATTTTGACAATTTATTCTAATCAGAGGAATGTTCTGTTAGTGGGAAAGCCTCAGGTTTCTCCTTTGTCATGGATGGAACCCCACTGGATTAATGGTTATACTTCATTTCTATAGAGGTGCCTGAAACATTTATTGTACTCAGCTATTTACCAAGAAATCTTCAAATGACTTGAAACTGATTCTACCAATAATTTCTATTTCTCAGGTAGATTTCAGATAGTGTAGTGGAAATACTCTTTGAAAACAGGAGGCATAATATGAAAATGGGTCAAAATAATATTTTCTCTGATCTGTCTGATTTGAGGAATCACTAGTCTCATATTTAGAACTGTATGCTGACACTCATATACCAGTATATTTTTCTGAGACAGGAAATATACCCCCATCAGGAAATGGGGTTGTTCCCGAGTGCCTCTCTGCAATCTGTAATGGGTTGGATGATACATAACACTGAAACTGAATCCAGACAAGAGCGAAGTGCTCATTTGTAAGGGACAATAATTTTAATGTGGGGGCAGATCTACTTGTTCTAAATGAGGAATCAAAATACCAGAAGGAAGAGGTATACATTTTGGGAGTGCTTCCAGACTCATCTCTCTCAGGGGCCTCCTGGATTGAGGCAACAGTTAGAAGCATTTTTATCAGTTTGGATGTATCCCTTCCTGGAAGAAAATTTTCTAAACATTATACTTGCACAGATTACCTCAAGGCTTGACTGTATTCCAGGAGCAGGAACAATAAGACTTGTTATGGGTCTTTTTTTAAAGAACTTTTATGTAGGTCAGCTGCAAGGAGACTGGCTCATGAAATTTACCGCCTCAAGATTTCAAACTCAATAGAAGTGAAGCTCATTGAAGACTGACTTCAAAGTAGTTTATTAATAATTGCATTAGCATTTCTCTTTAGCGATAATTTCTACCTCCAGACCTCTTTTATAGGAATTTTGAATTGTAAGCCACCCAGAGTCATTGACTGAGATGGGCAGCTATAGAAATTGAATAAATAAATAAAATAAGATAAATAATATGAATGTTAGAAAAATAATTCAAATGCCTTTATATAATAGAAACCATTTTCTGGCAAGCTTTTGCTTAGAATTTTCTTTACAGTCATTGAGATAAATTGTTAATTACGGTTTTCAGTGTATCTGTAAAGATCAATAAAATAGTTTAATGTCTACCTAACAGAATAAAAAAAATCTGACTATAGTGACAATACTTAGAAAGTTTGTTCAACTTCCAACATTTACCATGGAAATAACTTAAAGTTTTTGCTATAAGCACTTAAAAGTAATTCTTCTAACAAGTTGGTGCTGGGTAAATAGCATCACCTACAAACATATTTTTATTTTTGCGAAATTTAAATTGTCTTATATATTAGAAGAGCTTTTTAAGCTTTCAATGTGGGCTTCAAATACGATCTAAGTACATCTGACCTCCAAAATTATTGGAATCCTACTTCAGTCCCCACAAGCATCAACATTAATATGGGATGAGGGAATGGGAACTATCCAGAGGACCAAGTTCCCCTTTCTTGCTATTATGTTCCTGAAATCACAAAATTTTAAGCTCGGTCTCTATAGTAGATGATGTTGTAATATATAAACTACTGATAGTCCTTGACTTATGACCACAATTAAGCCCAGAATTTCCATTGCTAAGCAAGGCAGTTGTTAAGTGAATTGCACCCAATTTTATAATCTTTTTTGCCACAATTGTTAAGCAAATCATGGGAGCTGTTTAATGAATTATGTGGTCATTAAGCGAATCTGACTTCCTCTATTGACTTTGCTTATTAGAAGCCAGCTGAGAAAGTTACAAATGATGATCACGACTCCAGAACAGTGCAACTGTCATAATACATGCCAGCTGCAAAGTGTCCAAATTTTGATCAGGTGACCATGAGGATGCTCCAAAGGGCTGTAAGTGTGAGAACCAGAAGTATATCAGGAGCAGGCAAAGCATCATGATTTGGACGGAGATCTCTGCAAGAAACTTTTATCATGCTAAAATAAATTGCTGGAAAAGAATACTTGGGAGAAAATCAAGACTTTTTTTGTTTGTGTGAATTGTGTGTATTTCTCAGCTAATTACTTATTTAATTCTTTGTGTGTTTTTGCCTAATCTGATAGACTTCAGGTTATAAGAGTTTGTCTAAAATATGGTGTGATGATTCAAATGTTGAACGAGGCCTGAAAGAAAACTGATTCAAGTTCTCATTCGGCCATGAAGTTTCCTAAATGATTTTTGGCCTGATTTTATATTACTCAGGCTAATCAATCTCACCAGGCTGTTGACATAAATTGGACTATGTATGTATAAATTGGACTACCTGTGTTTCCCCAAAACTAAGACTGGGTCTTATTTTGTTTTCGGCCCAAAATAAGCACTAGAGCTTATTTTTGGGGCTGACTTTTTCCCCTCCATGTACATGAGGCCCATTTCTTCTGCTTGCTCGTGGCTGGGCAGGCAGCCATGCGGCGTGCCACTGCCACCACCGTGTGGTGTGTGAGTGGAGCTGCCCCACATGCTCTGCACCGGCTTACCTCAGGGCCCCCGCAGGCAGGCCATCCTTGCCGTGACACCTGTTTTGCCTCATGACAGTGGCTCTGGCAGCCACGTCTAGCAGGAGCCTACGTGATCGCCAGCCACTTCTGCTTGCTTGCACCCGCAACTGAGCAGAAGGCCAAGTGACGTGCTTGTGCCGTGGCCATGAGCTGAGGTGGGGGGGCTGGATCTGACCCACATGCCCTGCATCAGCTTACCTCAGAGCTCCTGCAGGCAGGCCATCCATGCCCCAACACCTAACTCGCCTTGCAGTCACGGCACCACACCAGCACACCACTCAGCCTCCTACTCTGTTGCAGCTGCAAGCAAGCAGAAGACGTGGGCAGGCAGCTACTTGGGCTCCTGCTGCACATGGCTGCTGGTGCTGCCACTACAAGGCAGGTATCAGGGCACAGATGGCCTGGCTGCAGAGGCCCTGAGGTAAGCCGGTACAGGGCGCATGGGGCAGCTCCACCATCACCCCTTGCCTCATGGCCGCACAGGTAGCTGTGCAGGCTCTTAAGTAGGGCTTTTATTTTGAGGGTAGGGCTTATATTAGGCACAGGCATAAAAACATGCTAGATCTTATTTTCGGGGAAACAGAGTATGTAGTCCATCTTGATTCTGGTAGAAGAGGTAGCATATAAAAACAAATCATCACCATCATTTTAATGTAGACCCCACAGTCTCTTACGTACCTAGTAAAGTATCACTTATGATCTAGTACTACAGTCACTAAACAGAATAATTCAACTTCAGGCAAAGGTTTTAGGCCCCAACCCAACAACTGCCTTTTCCAGGAGGCAAGTGAACATAACCTCACTGAAAGAAGGAAATTGTATTGGTATGGTGAAATAGAGAAATTCAAAACAAAACAAAATCTTATGCTACAAGGGGAAAATAAAGGTGCATAACAATAATTTTCAGTACTTAAATAATATTTCAAAGAGCTTTTCCACAAAATTTATCAATGGTTTATTTTTAGACATAAAGTGAAAATATACTTACACTTCTAGTTTTGCCCAAATAGCCAGTGCTACTCTCAGTATAATTTCTGACCCCTCAAAGAATACAGAATCCCAAATTTTTAAAACTGTATGGTTAGGAAGGCATGTAGCAAACAGGGTCAGGAACCACTGCATAGTGAAGACATTTGTAAGTGGGGGTTCATACCCACCTAAAACAGAAAAAAACAGGAAAATAACCACTTGCTGTCTCTTCTGCATATCCTAACACAAAAATGGATAGAGTACAGAATTGTAGATAATCATGTTCATGGGATGCCATTTTTAAATTTATAATATATTGACTCCCTCTTAACAACTTTAGCATGTGATCAAGCTGAACTGATGTCAGAAAAGCTAAACTGGGTGAGATCTGACTGATACTTGAACAGGAAACCACCTGAGATCACAAAATAAAATTAAAGTATGTTAAAATACGTTTGAAGCCCCATAAAAACAATCTTGTCAAATATTTACAGGCTCTGCTCTGCTTTTTAATATTTAAAAATGTAAAAGCTTCACTTGATGCAGAAAATCTCAAAACTTTCCTGGGTAATACTTAAATAGCACAATCCTTCAAATCTGTAATTGCTATATTAGAATTTTTTTGTGTACCACCTAATTTATAACTGGGTTTGGCACATCGTTAGACCTGACCCAGAAGTAAAGGTGCCTACAATCTACTATTTCTAACTTGCATACACATGCATCAAACCAAGGTTTTTAGCTATCACCTAAGATACCTGATATCGTCAATCTGCATATCTGATTTCATAGATTCCTATTTAATGGTATCATCTCAAACACCTTCTAATTTTAAACAGTGCTTATGGTTTCAACCCAGAATTTTACATTTTTATTTTAAATTAAAAGTAATGAAGTTTATTTCTAAGAGATAAAGAAGCAAAGAAAGGAAGAAATATTTGCATGGCCATTGTATACCTCCACTTTCCTTGTTGGCAGCTCTTTGGAGAGTATCCAAATTCTGGGACAACTCAGGAAGTTTCATTCTCAGAAGATCTCGGAATACTGCCATGTCAACAGACAGTGCTTTCAGATTATTGACAAAATAGCTATCAGGCAGCACTTTATCGATTAAGTAAATCATGATCTGAAAATCAAGCAGAAAAACGGGATAAAGATTAAAGATAAATCTTTATCATCCAAGCAGCAGTCTATTTGTATAAACATAAATTATAAATTGAATCATAACTGATTCTTATATCCATACATTTTCATTTAGTCTTTAGGGGGCCTTGTTCCTATACTATGGTATTTTTAATAGCCAACATAATACAACATGAATAAAAATGTGGTCAACAGATATACTTACTTTTAATGCATCTCCCTCATTGCCTTCTACTACTTCCAGGATGAGAGCAGCAAGGATGTTAAAACCTTGGCAATATCCTACAGATTTATTCCACCTGGCATAAGCCAATAAAACTCTTTTCAATACTACTCTGTCTTGTTCTGCCTCTTGGCCACAATAAGAACTACATCCTGTTCGATGAAGATCCTAGGTGGGAATGGAAGAGAAACAATGAAATATTTCACATTTCTTTAAATACAAGTATAAGTTATACCTCTGTATTTTTATTTTCTGAAGTCAACTGATTGCATATGTGCTCTGGAATCTAAGGGTATGAAAACATCCATCTTTGCACTAGAATGTTTGAGCAGCAAATAATCAGCATTTCAGGAAGTAATTACACTCAATCAATATGCATTAACAATAATGTAGAAACTGTCACATAAAACACTGATTCTTTTTGTTGAACAATTCTTCAGTTCTGTAGAATGTAGAATATACCATAGAATGTAAGATATGTGTGACTAGATTTTATACCTTTATTCCAAGCATTCAACTAGCTATACTAGTCCAAATTAGAATTTTCAGAATATGAAGGGAAAATAAATTAATTTGTCCTTGGGGTACTTGTCTGGTAAATAATGCACTGAAGTTAATATTTTTCTCAGCTAATCATCTAGTATATATCAAGGAAGGAAGACTCAGAAATGTAGCACAGAAATGTAAGTTTTTAAGGAGACATGTTAACAATGAGAAAAAAGTGATGGCATTTTTCCTTTATTGAGCTACTTTTTTTATCTGGGCATTAACAGAATTTAATTTTTGTTACTTTGGAAAGTTCCTTAATACATTTCATAAGAATTGAATCTTCTCTGGAAGACAGTGATAATTTATTGTTGTTCTGTTTACTGCTTTGTTTTGCAATTCTGAAGGCAAATCTGATGATTATTTGATATGGAGATTATCCTACAAAACCAGTATAAAATGAAAAAATAAATGTGCCATTAGCAGTACAAAAATAAAGGAAACAGGGAAACTGTGATCAAACTGAGACAATAGTGAGAAATTATAATTTCTTAATTGATTACTATAAAATATAATAGGAACACTCAGCACATAAGCATTATTGTGCTATGAATGTAAAGACTTTAATAAGCAAATTAATAAACTTTTAAATACCTTCACAATCTGTATTCCCATGGAATCATCATCAGGATTACTTCGGTCATTGAAAGTGAAACGCATAGTTTTATCCCAGTCAATCGCTATACTCTTTAAATAATGATCTGCCAAAGTGAGCCAAACCTTAAAAGATATACCACAAACAATCTTAGCTTTGCCTGAAATGGATTACATTTTACAACTTTTCAAAAATACTCTGCATATTTAATATGTTGCCATCAATTATATATATAGCACAGAAGCATAAATGTGTTCATTTGCTTATTCTAAAATTAAGGAAGAGGCAGAATGTTCCATGCCCTGCCAGAATGAGACCAGGGATTCTGAAAATATATAGCATGGAGACTTAGCATCTTTCTCACTTTAGACTTTGTGCTTTCTATGCAAAGTACTGGAGTAGGAGGAACCTAAATTAGATGGTCACATTATAGATGCATCATGTCCCTGTGCTGCACCTACCCAGCTTTAGCCTTTTTATTCAGACAATAAGCTAAACTAAGTTGGAGTTATTGGAACAACGATTAGAACAAGTAGGCATGACTTTCTTTGGAAGCTAGATAGGCTCACCACCTGATCATGATCTGTGACTTCCCTCATAGGAGTAACATTTCTACCAGCAAAACGTAAGTGTATGGATGGAAATTATTTACTTAAATTATTCCAAGCATGCTAACTAAGAAGTTTTGATACACGTCCCAGACAGAAATATGTAGTCCTACAACTTTTTGTGTGATATTGTTTTCTAAATCTACTTCTTTATTCTGCTTATTATTATTTTTTTTGCTTTGATTTATATGCCGCCCTTCTCCAGAGACTCAGGGCGGCTTACAATGCATTAAGCAATAACCTTCATAC
>JANHZT010009783.1:20523-32527 GCA_032468215.1 Stegonotus admiraltiensis | reverse complement strand
CACTTACCGTACAGATGGAACAGCCCTCTATAGGGCGAGCTACAACCTCCTCCCTTGTCTTCAAACCGGTGTCTTTACAGCCACCCCCACTCGCAGGGCTCAAATTTAACAAATTTGGGTTTTATTGGGTTTTCAATTCAATTGAATGTGAAGGATGTGTGTTTGTGTTTTATTTTTATAGGTAGAATGTACACTGAAGATGGCATTTAATTTTGTTGTACGAGGTGAAATGACAGTAAAGTAAATTTAAACTCGTAACTAATAAAGTCTTCTATTGGTTGACTGCTGGATTACCTGCAAGATCACCTTTTCCTGCTAAAATCACCATTTTGTTCATGCCAGAAGCAGCTGATCATCTTCCATTTTTAGGATGTTATGGGGGAGAGAGCAAAATTTACAAAAATATTTTTTCATAATGGGTTTGACTGTCCAGAATAGCTTCCCATTGGAGATTCATTTGTTCCCAATTTTATCTACCTTCAGAAATAAAACTTTTCCAGGTCTTTTAGGGCTTGAAACCAAGTATTATATTTTGGATTTTCAAAACTTATATATTTTTATTCTTACGTTTATACCACAGCTAAGAGTCTATGGCTATACTGTGATATAATAAAATAAACGTTAATTAATTATGAATTTGAAATGTTTTCTCACAGCCAGCAAGAATGCAGGTAACCAGAAGTATTCAACTCACTGTATCATTTAGAGCTGGTTTCCTTATATTCCTTTTAAACTAGCTTCTATTGGTAGTATCATTTTTGCATTTCTTAATTTAATTTGAAATAATTCAGCTAACCATTTCAAGAACTCTGAAATGGAGTATTAAAGATTTGTATATTTACTACAGTATCTATAATTTTGTTCCTTTCTTGGGTGGGCAGAGAGACACAAAAAAGGAAACTCAACTGTTTCTATGATTCACATTTCAACTGCTTTGGCATTTATTGATCTTTCTACCAAAAAAAACAGAAGGAGAATTGAGATATCATAAATTGCTATTTACAGTGAAGGAATGCACATTTTTTTCAAAGTATTGAAATGGAGATCAAATTTTATCTATATAGCGTTGCAGACTCTCATAGAATATGCAGCAATCAGATAATAGCTCTCTGTATATTTGTGCACAAGCAAGATGAATTGCCATTCAGTTGGATTTCCAGAAGTAACAGTACTGGCAGTCAGAAAGCTCATTATCAGGGCTATACAGGTAGTCCTCGACTTACAACAGTTCATTTAGTGACCATTCAAAATTATAACAGCACTGAAAAAAGTGACTTATGACCATTTTTCACACTTATAACTTTGCAACATCTCCATGGTCACGTGATTTACATTTGGATGATTGACAACTGACTCACATTTATGATGGTTGCAGTGTCATGCGATCTCCTTTTGTGACCTGACAAGCAAAGTCAATGGGGAAACCAGATTCACTTAACAGCCATGTTATTAATTTAAGAACTGCAGTGATTTGCTTAACAAATGAGGTGAGGAAAGTCGTAAGATGGAGCAAACTCACTTAACAAATTTCTCACTTAACATAAATTTTGGGCTCAAATGTGGTCATAAGTTGAGGACTATCTGTAGGTGTTTCACTTCTTGTCTTCTGATTCAGAATGATACCTCAACCAAAATAAACCACTGAATTCTCTTCTTATAGATACTCTGAATTAATATGACATGTATTGTGCTATTACAATGTTAAGTTCTGTGAAGGAAATAAAACAAAGGAATGTTTGTTAATTTCTATACATAGGATTTCGCATCAACCAAATAGGCTAAAAAATAGTCTAAAGTAGTCGAGTTAGAAATGTCTTTTTTATTTTAAAACATTACAGATTAACAAATAAGATTGTCAGAAACCTTAATAAATAGATTTTGCTAATTTGCTAGTTTAAGGGGCAAATACAACATTCCTATATCTATTTTTAAAGCAAAGCTTAAGTTACTGAGCATTTAACAAATCTATATACACATTATTTTGGAAGCTAATAAAATAGTCCTTTTTAAATTGTTTGTTCTAACTCTATTGCAACACAATGGCATTTAAGCAGTAAGCCTATAACATTCACATGTCCCCATCTATTCCACTGTTTGTGTTCACATATTAATTTAAAGCATGTTATTTCATCACTACCTCATCCTCAACATTACACAACATGTAAAAGAAGGATCAAATTAGTCTTCTAGTTATTGGACTCCACATAAAAACTGTTTTCCCAAAAGCAAATACATCTTTTAAAAAGAAATTACCTTCTGCTGACATCTTTAGTTTTGTAAACCTTTTAGAAGATGTTTACGAGTAATTTACATGTAAATGGATATACATTTTAACAAATAGTTGTTTGCAAATTCACACACTATACACATACATGTACCCAGAAGCCAAGATTGGTCATAGTTTCCTGTTACAAATTGTGTGGAAAATGTTGGTAAATTTTTAATAAATGCTGCTAAAATAGCATTAAGCTATAATGGTTAGGTAAATACAGTGTCAGGTTTACAAGCTTTCTCGTGGAATCTGCTCCCTCCTCCTCCTTATGTCAGCACTGAAATAAATGCAGCTTGAAGTGCTGACATACAGTACATATGGGAATGGCATGTCATTGTGTTCAATTTCCTACTTAGTATTTCTAAAAAAATATCCATAAGATTATTTTCCCATAATAATTTATACAGTGTTTAATTTGGATTAAAATGCTCTTCTCAAGCAGGAATTTAAGCACTCCCAACCGTAGTGAGAGAGAGATTATCAGCATATGTAAATTTGACTCTACAAACATGTCTGCCATATTTAAAGTCTGCTTAAGAATATTAAAGTAGTCCATCCTTTTCCATTTTAATCTAGTATTTTCATCTTTCATCTTTATTTTATTTTCAGTAGAAAATTCATGATTCATGATTAATCCAGGCTATTAACTATAACCAAGCAATGTCATCCAGTGAAATCTCATTTTACCAAATTTTTTACCTGAACTAGAGTACACGTATAGCTTAACACATTTCTTCAGTTTATTTTGTTTAATAATATTGCACAAGCAGCATACTTTTCATCAGTTTGCATTATTTATTCAAATGTTGCTGTGCTCCATTCTGATTCAATAGAAATTCTTGAATAATTGGCAGTTACTCCTAACTAATTCATTAAAATTATGTTTCACTGTATACGAAATGAAGCAATTTTCTCTTTCACAGCCACATAATCAGTAACCAAAACAGTTTTTGAAAAGATATTTGGGGTAGTGAGAGGCTTAAGAGGCATTTTCAGAACAATTGTGCATGTGTTAATTTTAATTCTTGTCACAGAATTAACAACTGAAGACTATTCCAGTGTATTTCACAATGCAGCCTGTATCTTGTTTAAGGGTTTGTCAGTGGAGATGGTATATACTATAGATACCTTGCAAAATAAATAACTCCGGAGTAGCTCTAAATCAATAGAGCGCTATTTACTAATGCCATTTCTTGAATCATTTCCAATGGAATATAAATGTGGTATGTAGAAGATTGGAATTTGAGATGTAAAATGAGTAAATTAAGACCATGAATTAATAAATTAAAGGGGGGAAAAGGCATGTTGAGGACTAATAGACCTGTATGAAGATAGCCTGTCTTTGTGGAGTAAAGCTGATGCTTATATCATCAATTTTTACAGCAACTTAGCCACACATGATAATAGCAAAAACTGCAAGGATTTCATTCTGATAAATTACTTTACTGCAGACAGGTCAATCATAATATGCCAACTATAACCGTTCTTGGAACTGGAGGCTCTGTTTATTGTGACTTGTGCTTTACATACCCTATTTGGGTTATTGCAATTAGGTCTACATGGAGCTGCCCCAGAAGACTATTCAGCAGCTTAAGCTAGTTCAGAATACAACTATTTGTATTCTGTTACGAGAGTGCCAAAGTTCTTTCAAATTATGCTCCTAGTTTGAAAGCTGCATTGGCTGCCACCTGGTTTGAAAGTGCAATTCAAAATGCTATTTGCTATGTAAAGTACTTAATGGCTCAGGACTTAGATATCTTCAGGACCACCTACTCCCAATAGCTTCTGTTCATCCAATAAGTTTAAGTAAAATAGGAGAAGGTTTCTTCTCTTAAGGACTATCATCTATAGGATTCAAAGAATTGATTTTTCTCAGTTGCAACTCCTAATTTGGAAAGAATTATCTCCTGAGATTAAGTTAGCCTCCATCGACGTGATTTTTTCTAAAATTGTAAAAACTTGGGGCGGGGCAGCTGGTATGAAGCGGAGGCCTCCACTCTAGATTGTGTTTTGATGGCCACTTTTTTCTTTGTAATTTTATTAAGAATTGTCCTTTTGTGATATTGCTATGTAATTTTCATCTTACTAAAAGAAAGGGATGTAAGAATCTTAGAGAAAGGGATGTAAGAATCTAAGAATCTCTACATGGAAGCTGCATATAATAAATAATGCATAACAAAATAATCAAGCCAATGTTTAAATATTAAGCATTTCACCCTGTCCTTTCAGATTAATGGGCGTTTTTCTGCTCTATCTTGAGCCTGGAATATTACTGTATATACTGTTTTATTTAGTTGGAGTAATGCAGGTTCCTGCCTCATCCATGGTAACTCTTAAACAATGCATACAGAGAGGTGAAGGTATAAATCAAACTATATATCAGAAAGTATGAATTTGTCTCACAAATGTTATTATGGATCTTAATGAAAGTATGAATCCCTTAGTTCATATTTGAAAGTTAATTGTTGAATGTGACAGAATACTGTAGATGATAAAAGGCAACCATGCATTATAATAACTCTAACATTTAACAAGTGTTTAATTACTAAGGAATGAAACAGAAACTACATCACTTGATTGTTTAATATTTTTGTGAAAGAATGGTTTGTAGTGAAGCTAGAGTACATCAATGGGAATTAATATAAATGTACTTTTGTATGGAAATAGTCCAATGCTGTTGGCTGAGAACTTGAAAGATTCGCAGTGAATTTTAGGTTGTGTGAAACAGTGACAAATATATAAATAAGACCTATCCCAAAAATAAGACCTTGCATGTTTTTATGCATGTACGCCTAATATAAGCCCTACCCCCCCAAATAAGCCCTAATTAAGAGCCGGCGCAGCTGCCCAGCCGCCCATTCTGTCTGGTTGCTCATGGTGCCACAGCCACGAGGCAGGGGAGTGGAGCTGCTCCATGTGCCCTGCACTGGCTTACCTCAGGGCACCAGCAGCCAGGCCATCCATGCCCTGACAACTGCCTTGTGGCAGCAGCAGCAGCAACTATGTGCAGCAGGAGCCCACTTGCAGTTGCAACAAAGGAGGCCGAGTGGTATGCTTATGTTACAGCGAGACAAGTATCAGGGCATATGTGGCCTGGCTGTGGGGGCCTTGAGGTAAGCCAGTGCGGGGCACTTGGGGCAGCCCACCCCCCTGCCTCATGGTGGTGGCACTGGCGCACTGTGTGGCCTCCTGCCTCGCCGCAAGCAAGTAGAAGTGGGCCCTCCTGTATGTGGAAAAAAATAAGACACCCCCTGAAAATAAGCCCTAGTGTTTATTTTGGGGCCCGAAAGAAAATATGACCCAGTCTTATTTTCAGGAAAACATGGGTATATCAAATAGTAATTAGTATTAGTATTTAGTAACTACTATTAGTAATAGTAGTTTGACAACAAAAAGGTGAATATTTATACATAAATGGTGAAAATGGTGAAAAATGGTGAGTGATGAATTTAGATACATTGGTAGAAAATGTGAGAAATGGAAACATTCTTAGACTGCAAGTGCTGGTAGAACAGTAGTAGACAACATTTTCTGTTATGAGGAATATTTGTTGAAAGAGATAAATATGGTGGTATATAAAAGTTTGCTTCTGTCCACTTTGTCATATTGAAG
This sequence comes from Stegonotus admiraltiensis, assembly GCA_032468215.1. Lineage (NCBI taxonomy): Eukaryota > Metazoa > Chordata > Lepidosauria > Squamata > Colubridae > Stegonotus > Stegonotus admiraltiensis. The sequence goes on along the minus strand of JANHZT010009783.1, from coordinate 26,643 downwards.
TGAAAGTTTGATATATTAGGAAATAGATAAGTACAATAGAAATGTAAGAATAGTTTGTTAAAAAAGAAAAAAAGTGGTCAAGAAAGGATGGGTGTTTAATCAAGACGGCTGAAACATAAAAGAACTACTTTGAGATGATTTGGTTGTGTAGTTAGAATGAACAAGGACTTATATAAAGGAAGAGTGAACGGGTTGAAAAGGAAGAAGAGGATCAAGACGTTTTAGTTGAGCTGATGAAATTCTCAAAAAGAGAGGAAAGGGAAATTCAAAGAGCAAAAGTTAATGTATGAAACAATGTGTGAACATGATAAACACAGCATTTTCTGTAAGGGTTGAAAGGTACAGACAAATATAATGGATGGTGCTGGTATAAAGTTCATATAGCTCTGGGGTTTTTTTTTTCTCATTCTTTTAAATTTCTTTGGTTCATCATTCTTATCCTGCAAGGGAATTAGCATGAATTTCTAGTCTTTATAAAGCTTCTTATGAATTCTGCAAAAATTTAGCACTCCCCCCTCCCCCAGTAAATTATGTTTCAATGAATTCCTAAGTAAACAAATTTAACCTTATAAAATTGTTTACAAGTGAACATAGTTTCTATATAGTAAAAGTTAAACATTGCACTTTTATGCATATTTTAATAGAAGAGTGAACATTGACTTGAATAATCAATATATTCAAATTGGCAGAAAAATCTTTATATCATGTACAGGTTATGCTAGTTTCTGGTCACTTCAGAATTCAATGAAATATACAACTACGGGAACCTAAGTGTTTGTATAGAACGGTATCAGGCGTTATATACATAAATTCTGGAACATACTACTCAAGAGAATTAAAGCGTCTTTGGTAAATAATTATACTTTATAATAAAATGCTTTAAGATTGTACTTGATTGTAGTATAATGCTTTCCACCTAGATCATTTAAAACATGTTAATAAACATGAGTTAGAATTTAAGTTTTAATTCTATCATCAACCCGCCTACAAATTATGATAATGCAGAAGTCTTTTGACTGCAGGGAATGTTCCTTTTTAGTCCTTTTGTTCTTTCTACCTTAACAATTGAATTTGTGTAGTATTATATATAAGCCAGACTCACATTTCCCATAACAAGGCAAGCATGGTTTGCTCCTGATGAATGTGATCAATGTAGCCAATGTATATGAATTAGGTAATATCCTAGCAAGGGTATTTCGAGGTTTAAGGAAGACCAAAATTCAAGAGATACTAGCACATTTATTGCCCAGTATGGCATACCATACCTAAAATTATAATAATTTAATCACTGCATCTTAAAAAAAACATAGCAAAATATTAACAGAAAAAGATACATTTAAAAAAATCAGGAAATGGAAGTAAGGTCCAGTGCTAACATCATCATTATTGATGACTATTCCAGAGAGAATTAAAAGGGTTTTTTCCCTTTTAATTCTCTCTGGAATACTATTTGTTAAAATAAGTAGCAAAAATAAATATTTCTATATGTATCATCTAAAAAGTTAGAAGCTACAGATACAAGTTACATGGAATGCTAATATATACATTACAACTTTCTGGAATTTAGCTATAAGGCTGTCCCAACTTAAAAGGCATCAAAGTCAAAACCAAGATTCTAAATCACAAAATAATATGTATGTCATCCTTATCAAAAAGTTTTCTCTATCAATAATGCCTTAGTGAAGAGTAATAGCAGCACAAAGAAATTTGGATGGCAAGGGCACATATTGCTTCATCATAGTTTATTGTATAAGCTATGATGACTAGTTCATGCAAATGAAGCCAAAGCCAAACTAACTATATAGTGCAATGTGTTACGGTGTCAATTAATTCTCAATTAATTGCTGCCATAGCTAGGGCTGGCAGCTGGTAGGTGTCATCTAGTAGTTTCATGGTTTTAGATCACGTTTTTGTAATAGTAATAGCTTGGTTTTTCTAAAACATTTTAACTTGTCAGAACAAGATTCTATTCTTTAATGTTATATACATATAAACCAAAACTACTTCTAAATTGTAACACTGCTTACAAATACTTACTAATGTTTGCCCTGAAGCTTTTATTTGGAGGATAGTAACATCCTTCTTAACATTCTAAACAAATGTTAATTATCCCAGCCAAGATGTCCTAGTAAATGCCTCAATCAATAAAGGACAGCTGAAAGATTTTAAATGTGTGTACAATTTTAAATGTGCATTAATACAGTATGCTAGGCTAGGTATTTCTTCACAGAGGGAAAAGTGGCATAAATAATAAACTATAATTTGTGATAATTTCTAGAAAAGTCAAACCATGTACCTAAATATGTCAAAGAAAACAAAACTGAAATCACCCAAATTGAAAAGCTAAAATGTGACTGTCAAGCATATTTTGCTTAAAAAGTAACAAGTAATAATACTGATTATGAATATGAATACTGATTAAGGGCAGGAGCTAAAAGCCCATACCAACTTGTTAGAGCAAAATGCTATAAGCATTCAGAATTTTCTTTGATATGCATGATACCTAGTGAATGGATTACAGCTCAAGCAAAACTCTCATCAAGCAATTGGAGAGACTCAAACATTTTTATCTCCTCCATATTAACATGTTTCTTCTAACCTCTCTGTACATGCCACACATTGCAGGAAGATTTTCATGACATTTAGAAATAATGACTGCCTTGTAAGCTACCTAAAACCATTTGGGAGAAGAAAAAATGGATATTTCTTAAATGAATAAATAAATAAGCAAGCAAGCCAAACCAGTGTTTGCACATTAAAAGTTGATTAAAGATTACTTCAGAAGTTATTTTTTGACTGCCATTATGTTGAAGTTATAGCATGCATTTCCTCTACCCCATATATGTACAGGGTGAAAGGGATCTGTCCAGTTGAAACATGACTTGATGTTTAAATCATTCCAATAGGGGGAAGAAGCCAATATATCTATGGACTCCTACCTTGATATTTAGTAGGCTCTTTGCCCCATCTGACTATATGTGTGTGTTTTGTTTTAAAAGAAAGCATGATTTATTTCCAAAGAAATTTCTCCGAGTCCAATATGTAGCCTTACAGGTATTTTCAGAAAATAAAAATGGGCGTGTGACTATAGGCTAATGCTTTGTTCTGAAGCATGTCTACCCATCCATAAAAACCATAAAAGTCAACTTGAGTAGTAGGAACAACACAGTGTGGTAAACGGAATTAGTCCCTCTTGCTCTTTGTTAAATTGATGTTTTATGACCAGCTACATTCTGATGCACATTTTCCTTCCCATGGTGTCCATTATAGGAAATGAGAAGTCCCATTCAGGCTGCACCCATAATGCATTCTCAGATATTTAATGTTCCAAGTGTTCAACAAGCTATTAGTTTTAATCTTTTTATACTATACATACATACAGTCAAACATTCTTTATCCCTAACATGCAAAAGGCATGTCTAGTAAGCTGTCTTATTTTGGAAAGTCATCTCCAATTTGCAATTTTCAGAATTTAAAAGAAATCATAAGATTTCTACACTGATTGCTTATATTGATTGAGAAAAACAGCCATTCTGTACAATGGATAAAGTATGCTTAAAAACGCTTGAATGTGCAAATTGACCCTTATGACATTAGTTGGAGTCTGTTCCTAATTTTGATGATGCCAAAACAGTAAAGTGTTTCATGACATAATGACACAAGTGTCAATATTTTGTACTTGCATCATGACATCCCAAAGTATACAAGGGCAGAGTTTGTACTGGGCACATGATTTCTCATTCCTTCACAAATATTTCTGGGTCACATGCCTTCTGAGTTCAGAAGTTTGAAATGCAGTGATTTTAAAAAGTAATGCATGCTTACAAGTTCAACAAAATGGCATACAGAATAATGAATAAATCCTTATCTGGCAAAGTATTCATGTACCTATTTAGATAGTATTTCTTTGACACTGACACAAAACTATTTCTATGACAGACTTCACTATTATTAATTCAAGTCATACTGAGAACCTGTAAACACAATTGAATCAAATCTAACAAATTACCTAGGAAAAAGACAATCCTTGGTTTCTGAATCTGAAAATGTTCTTTTAACTTAGCAGTTTTTTATACTGAGGTTTTTATACTTAGTACAATTTTAAAATGTGTGGACTTCAACTTCCAGAATTCTGGGAGTTGAAGTTCACACTTTTTAAGGTTGCCAAGGTTGAGAAACACTGGTATTGTGGAAACAGAAGCCCCATTGTTTTTCTCTGTTCTTTTCAGTGAGTGACAACAATTTCCAGGCCCTGCTGAAGAATCACTTAGATATTTTTCCCTTAACCGAACAACATTTTTCTTTCCTCTTACAAATTCCTTTATAATGCCTCTAAAATTGCCAGTTCAAAAGCTGACAAAAGTACGCTACACAATAGTTTACTGGAATTTGTTAGGGAAAACTTTCTAGGGAACATAATTGAATACTACTATAATAGAATACTTTTGTTCTAAACAAACACCAGTTGGAAGTGCATAGAAGTTACCCCATAATAATTCAAATATCGTATTAGTGTCTCTTTGCTTTGTTAATTGATAAGCATGAGGACACCCAAATATTAGAGAACATGAACCGCCCCATTAAAGTGATCTTATTATAATAGAAAAGGCACTGAAGTCGTTTCCAGCTGTTTACAAATGATCTACCAAAAAAGGTAGAAAGTGGTTATGATCTAACACATTCCTCACATTGTTTTATATTAAGTAAAAGCTCCTGAATTAATGTAATATGTTGACATACATTAAGTGATTCATGTGAACAAGAGGCGTAGCTGTCAACTAAGTGCTGTATTTACTTAGATTTGTGAGCAACTTTGTGAGCTGGTATGAGAGAGGACATATGTTAAGATATAAACACACTGCCCCAGTTTTGGACATAATTATGTCATCGGTCCAAATTACAAAGGTAGAGAAAGAACAAACCATATCAACACACAGTCTGTAGCAACCGTTGTGGAATCTTCAAATACACCTGGAAAAATACTGAAATTTGAATCATAACTGTGAAGAGAAATAGAAAGAAAACCCAATCTAGTATTTGAAGTGTATCTACATTTTTAAAAAGGGCTATTGATCACTCATGGCACCTGCTCAGTTGTAAACACAAATGTTGACAGTTGATTCACACAACCAGAAGATTTTGGGTAATCATTTGAAAAGATTCCTGGTTCTTTATAGACCAAAATAATTCAATCCTACACTACATAGATAATCTTTAAGGATAAAGAAATACATCAGCTTCTGTGGTGATGCAATTCTTTCCTACTTGCTATGAGGTTTATAAAATCATTTGATACCATAAGATACAAAGCATGACAATAGTCCTAAGAAATTGAATTAAGAACACTATTCATTTCACATATTCCAGCAAGGAATGAAAGGCGGTGTTATTTAAAGTTTAGAAATTAAAGGCTATCATTTCTGTGGCCTAAAAATTGAAGACATCATTCTCTGGATTACCCAATTCCCTTGAACATTAAGAATTTAATCGGTCTTCATATTAGGCTTATTCAAATCACCAATATTGAAATTGAATTCTTTGAAGACTTGTATAAGAACAATTCCAATAGATACAGTGGTGAACCCACAAGCCATCCCCAAGAAGTCAACAACACCAACATTACTCCATTCTCTGAACAAAATGGCTGAGGCCAGCAAGACAAGAGTGGTGAATACTACATAATAGATGGCACCAAACACTGAGGAATCAAAACATTCTAGTGCCTTATTGATGTACCTAAACTGAATTATTATACTACACCCCAATACTGCTAACAGAACCAAACAGAGATACAATGCTCTTTGACTTGATGGATTATTGTGAAAGATATCTTGAGCAGCCAGTCCAATTCCTTTCGTACTAGGCACAGTGAAACTTCCTAACAATGAGCAAATACTGATGTAAACCATAATGTTAGTTGGTCCATGGGCTGGTGCAATCCAAAAGATAAGTAGAAGCAGCATGAGAAGCACAATACAGAGGTAACCCACGAATACTGAAAAACAAAGAGAATATAATACCATAATTAAGCTCAACCAAATGATATTTCTTGAAAACAATTCTATAATATATGATATATACACAAAATGCTAGAAATCACAATCCATACTGCACATCATT
>JANHZT010009783.1:0-11976 GCA_032468215.1 Stegonotus admiraltiensis | reverse complement strand
TCATCAGAGGCTTTTCAAAGCATTTTTTTCTGCAACCTCTTGGCCGAAGAGGTGGTTTAAAAAATGCTTTGAAAAGTGTCTGACGATCCCAGCTGAGTTCTCTGATCGGCAGAGAGGCATTTTTTAAAGAGCCTCTCTGACGATCCCAGCTGAGTTCCTGATCAGCAGACAGGCTTTTCAAAGCATTAGAAAAAATGCTTTGAAAAGTTTTATTTTAAAAAAAGTTGGCCACGCCCACCCAGTCACATCACACACACCCCACCAAGCCACGCCCACAGAACCGGTAGTAACAGATTTTACATTTCACCCCTGTATAAATCTACTGTAGATTTGTACCTGGATTTTCCAGTTCCGAATACAATAAATACCTAAATATATATTCCTGCTACATTGGAACACGAATCATCATTTCAGTGGGTTTCCAACTACATTTCTCAAGTAATGCAATGCAAAAAAATCTGTATTCACAAGCAAATTAATTTATAATTGCAGTTTCTTCTGCAAGCATGGGAATAGTAGTTCTATACTAGTTCTCACTTTCTCCAGAATGGAACAAGTATATTGCATAGTGATTATCCGCTAAGTCTACCAGTAAATAAAACTGGTAATGCAGTTGAATTAATTATATGAATTAATGATTACTTGACAAAAATTATTAAGATACTTAAGTTACCTTGAATACAGGTAGTCCTCAATTTACAACCACAAAGGGGCCCAAAATTCTTGTTAAGTGAGGAATTTGTTAAGTGAGTTTTGCCCCATTTTACGACTTTTGCCACATTTATTAAGTGAATTACTGCAGTTAAATTAGTAACATGTTAAGTGAATCTGGTTTCCCATTGACTTTGCTTGTCAGAAGGTCACAAGACCTTGGGACACTGCAACGGTCATAAATATGAGTCAGTTGTCAAGCATCCGAATGTGACTCATGTGCCCATGGGGATGCTCATGTGCTCATGGGGTCTTAAGTGTGAAAAATGGTCGTAAATCCCTTTTTTCAATGCCGTTGTAACTTTGAACAGTCACTAAATGAACTGTTGTAAGTTGAGGACTACCTGTACAAGTTACTCTCTAATTTGAAGAGAAACCTGTCAAAATAAATTAATATGTACTCTGATGTTTGAATATTTCTATTTGATTCAAACAATCAAATAGCTGGATTTTAGAGATTAATATTTTGGTACTGTGCCTATCCAGGTAGAGCCAATAGTGGGATCACAGAAATATTCAATACTGTAGAGTTTACTATAGAATAAGACTGCTCTGGAATGCAGAGCTTAATGGCCTTGTAACAGAATTGGGAACAGACTAAAATACAAGTATTCCCCCAAAGACCAGTTTGGTCTTTGGGGGAATACTTGTCAGTATCACCTTTCTGCCTTTATCAGATTTCAGAATATAGCTGCTCTTAATTTTAGGCATTCCTGCAAGAATATATAGTCCTTTCTCAGTGAATGTGCTTCCTGTAAAAAACGGCCCATTAACAGAAATACAGTTAAATGTGAATTTGGGAGCCTGCATGTTTGCTATATTGAGGATACATAATGATCATTACCAAAGATCAAAGAACAGTGCAAATAGACCTTTGGAAGTAATGGATGAATTCTGTGTATTTTGCTAATACAAAGTCCTCTATGTGCCACTTAGCAACCCATTTCTGAAACTAGGATCAGATCTACATAATGCATTATGGTATGGTATATCATCCTTGTTGTCTATTGCTTTATAAAAATCCAGATTATAAACATAGTTTAAATTACAGGAAGACAGAATCCAGGGTAAATGTCTTCATAGTATGTGCAATGTGAAAGTGGAATCAATTATTCTAGAGAGGTGGTGGGTCTCCACTGGATGAATTCACACAAAAGCTGGGTAATCTCTGCCTAGCATGTTTTCTTTGGGATTCCTGAATGGATTAGATCTGACATTCTAAATCAATGGTTTTCAAATTTGGCAATTTAAACATCTGTGGACTTCAACTGCCAGAATTCCCCAGCCAGCATGGTTGAGAGCTATTGCTATTGGGGAATTCTGGGAGTTGAAGTCAGTCTTAAAAATTGCCTAGTTTGAGAAACACTGGTGTAAATAGTCTTGTCCAAACTCAGTGATTCTATAAGAAACCCTTCGGTGTTGATTTCTTTAAAACAAAAAAAAAACATAAATTCAGATTATAAATGCAAAGCACAAACTTAAACTGAGTCGATAATATGCTAAAGCATCTGCTGGAACAAGGGACCAACCAATCACATTTGAAATCTTGAAAAGGCTGTCTGAACCCCTGGCCCCTGACATGGGAGATTTTATTTAGCGTTCGTGGCTCTCCTATAATCCTTTTGCGAATCAAATGCCTACGACTCATCATGCAGGTATAAAAGCCCCGACTTTTGAAAAAGTGCAGATATCATTACAAACTTGAAGAAGAAAACAATAAAGGAGGGGGAGTGGCTGGATTCGAGAGTTGAAGGGTTAGCCTTCATGGTGGTTGTGCCCCCGACCCAACCCGGAGAAGGAATGCAAGGTGTATTCGCAACGGGCATGCTAAATACTTAGGTCTGATACTGCCTAACGCCAAAGATAATGCCTTGGAACGAAGCAACCTTCTTTTAAAGCAATTTAGCGCCAGGACTGGGAATTCTGGGGGTTGTAGTCCGACACCTCTGGAGGCACTGTGTTGATCAAGGGAAGGCAGTCGCGAGGCCTGGGTTTGCAAAATATTTCGGATGAATCGCTCCCGGAGGGTGACCTCCGTGCCAGGGAAGCAGGAGCTCCGGGAAAGGCGGCGTACGAAAGCCGGGGTGGGCTCGGCCAAGTGGGAGGAGATCACGCAGAGGATGCTAGCTGTTGCAAAAGACACCGGAGCGGGTTTCTGCTGCAACCCGAAGCATAGGAAGGGACGGGGGACCAGGGGGCCCTACCTCGTCCTCTTGCCCGCACGATTCCCTTTTTCTGCAGCACGAACGTGGAGCCATTGACCAGGCTGGACACCACAGCCACGCTCAAGCCCAGAGAGACCGCAGCGGGACCGGGATTCGGCGAGCCCCCGTCTCCTGGAGCCGCTGCTGCGCCGACAGCCATCCTCATGCCCGGGCGGCGGTGCCAGCACCAAGGACGCCCAGCTGCTCGGCCAGCCTCTTTCTTTCTCTTTCTCCTAAGCCGGCCAGCAACCAGCAGCCGCTCTGCGGGATCCGCCCTGAACCACAAACTCCTCCCCCAGCGCTGCTTGCTCGCCGCTGCTGCTGCTACTGCTACTGCTGCGATCTCAGCGCCCTCTGGCACCAGCAGTCCCCTCAGTAAAGCCGACGGGTCTCTGCCCTGACAGCCAAGGGAAGCGGGAGGAGAACCGAGTGCGGGCAGAGGACCCCAGTCTCTGCTCTCGGCAGCCCCTCGCAAGAACAGGCGGGTCAGCAAACGGCGCGACGAACCGAGTGAGTAAGTAAGTAGCCCGCACTCTGCACCATGACATCATGGCCTTGCACCATGACGTCATGCTCATGCAGGCCGGTGCCGTCAATCAGAACACAAGAGCTTAGGTCAGTATTGTTACGGGATACTGTAGAGAACCGTTGCTCTTTTTTTAGCGCTGAGGTGGCTCCGCAAAGCAACCCTCGCGCGTAAATTACGGGGACCTTTAAGATTGAAATGCTCAATTGTATCCAGGCTTTTCTCCCCCAGACAAGCAGGTCCCGTGAAAACGAGGCTTCCTTCCAGGAAACAAGTTTTAACGATTGTAGAAAAAGAACGAACCGAGTCCAAAAACTTCGTTAAGCCGAAAGAACCTTATTCCGCTCCAGCTTCAAATCACAAGGTCAACAAAAGTTTTCTCTGAGCCGGTGAGGAGAAAATATTCCAGGGAATCAACGCATCTTCTTGCCTAACATATGTTGTACTGGTCTTAAATATGCATACAATAAATAACAGAGGCCAATGGATACAATGGTTTTGTTTCGTTTATCTGACAATCTGATGATTGTTATTTGATTATCTGACATTTTCATTTGAAGAATGAGACTCCACGCTCCACCTACCAACATTCACCATTGAACTTTGGGGGAAGGAGAGAGAGATAACACACCCATTTTCTATCATTTATCCTCAAGGAGTGATTAAGTATTTATAAAATCTGAAGTTGAAAATATTTAAAAATAAAAATAAATAAATAAATTGTTATGTATTGTTTATCATAGCTAAAAATCCATATCTGGGCAATTTCTGCATTAGACCAATTCAGAAGATGCATGAATTTACTTTTGTTCACTTCTGATCTGAAATAATCCAATGTACAGTACACACAAAACATTTCTATCGACAATGCAATAGAAATGTCTCTTAATTATAAGGAAATCCCACCCTCTTAATACATCATGTACAGTATATAATCTACTCTCCAGAATTCTCTTAGGACCTGAACTTGGCCCAGCCTTGTGTAGGGGTGTTTTTGAATGTCATTGTTGTTTTGTCCATGGGATATGTTTTTAACAGGGTTTTTAATTATGTATTTCATACATTGTAAAGCACCCACAGTCTTTGCAGAGTTGGGCAGTCTTAAAAATCCAATCAATTTAATCACCTCTATGCCCGCTGTAAGAGTCCGTTAATATAGCATCTCTGACTATTAATCATATGAGCTTTAATTTAAACAACTCCAACGAAGGAGAGTCCAGTATCTTAACTTGAACTTGAGAAATGAATAGTTTCATCTAGAAAAAAAACAGTTTATGCTCTTATAATGTCCAGACAAAGAGATATATTTTGAACCATTTAGTTTAGATGGAAGTGTTTAAACTAGAACTACAGGAAATACCTCTTAATCAGCAAAAAACAAAAACCCAAATATCTTTATACATTCTTCTTCTTTGTTCATGTGATGAACACCCAACTTTTATACTCATTCTATTCTATTCTCTTTTCCTTTTCCTATTTTTATTATATCAAGCAAATTAACAGAAGGAAAAATTATATATGCAACATGATTACCAACATACCATGATCTGCAAATCAGTAATCATAAATAAATGAAGTAAGCCAGCCTGCCTGGGAAATTATGTTATAAAAAGAATGCTATCAGCACCAATCAAATTGGACCATATTACTCAAATATCTATCCCGTTCCTGCTTCATGGGCTAAAAATGTACTGAGTTGTGAAAAAGCCCACATTGTGCAGTGCCTTGTCAACTAAGAAATGAAAACATTTGTCACCCAATGAAGTGATGAAAATGGGGTTTCAGCAAAAAGGCATAATATGTTTTCCAGTTATCTCTTTATTGGGAAAGGAAATGCCATTCCCTTGGTTAAATTTTTTTTGGGTAATAGATGATAACATACATCTATGCTGGGGCATGCACCCCCATACAGATATTTTGTTTAATTTCATTACTCAGACTAAAAAGAAGAGAAGCAAAGCAAGTCAAAGGTCTTTTGAGATGACCATTCTAGATTTTGGACTGCATAAATTGCATAATATGTACTTCTGCAAGAAACAACTCTTCTGCCATCTGAACAGAACAGAATTCTTCCAGGGAAAATTAAGACTATGTCTCCAGTTCCATTTACTATGGCAGGCTCTTGTCCTACAATACCTATTTTTGTCCTTGGCCCATAGAACATTATCCTCATTTCTTCCTGAACAGCTTTAATATGAGTCCGAAATGTGTCTTGCTATAATTCATTGCAGTGCCTGGAGAATAATGTCTCCATCTTTGGTTGTTTATGGATTCTTTATTTAATTGAATCCTTTTATTGGTATTTTAGTATGGGATGAGGTTACATGTTTAATTGGCTTCACTGATTCAATTATTATAAAATGGTTAGTTTAATTAGCTGGCAATGTTTGTTTTTAGAATTTCATTGTATGACCGTTTGAATTATGAGCTGCCTCCAATATGTTGATGTTTTGCTTATTCTAAATTGGTTGTTTGCTCTATGCCTTGTTTAAAAGTGTACCATAAGGAGGGAATGGGCTTTTCCTGCTTATTTGCCAGTGTTTGTGGATTCAGGCATTTCCCAATCCACTAAGTTCCCTGACACTTGGTCAGTTTCTGTTATCCAACTATACAGAATCTATTCAGACAACAGTCATTGGCATCTGTAACCTCCTTCTCTGTGGGGTTATTTACAGAATAACAAAGTTGGAAGGGACATTGGAGGTCATGGCTGTCAAACTCCCAGCCCACGGGCCGGATGTGTTACATGCTGACCACACCCACAGCTAGTTTAGTGAATAAAAAAAAATATGACCTTTAATTTAAACAACTCCAACAAAGGAGAGTCCAGTATCTTAACTTGAACTTGAGAAATGAATAGTTTCATCTAGAAAAAAAAACAGTTTATGCTCTTATAATGTCCAGACAAAGAGATATATTTTGAACCATTTAGTTTAGATGAAAGTGTTTAAACTAGAACTACAGGAAATACCTCTTAATCAGCAAAAAACAAAAACCCAAATATCTTTATACACATAAACTATGGTCGATGGTATCAAAGGCCGCCGAAAGATCCACTAGGACCAGAACAGAGGAGCAACCTCTGTCCCGAGCCCTCCAGAGATCATTCACCAGCGCGACCAATGCCGTCTCTGTGCTGTATCTGGGCCTGAAACCCGATTGGTATGGATATAGATAATCCGCTTCCTCCAGGGCTGCCGGGAACTGACGCACCACCACACTCTCAACAACCTTCACCACAAAGCGAAGATTGGAGGCCAGACGAAAGTTACCTAAGATGGCTGGGTTCAGGATAGGTTTCTTGAGGAGTGGCCTAACCACCACCTCCTTCAAGGCGGCGGGGAAGCCACTTGTTGATGCCATGATGACATGAGTTTGACATCCCTGTTGTGGGTCATCTAGCCTATCCCCTTGCTCAAGCAGGAGACCCTATACCAGTGATGGCTAACCTTTTTGCCATCATGTGCCAGGAGCGGGGGGAGGGAGGGGGGATCATGCACACGCGTGCCTACACCCATAATTCAATGCGCTCCGCCCTTGCACATGTGCACAAACCCCACCCCCCGCCCCCACTCCTGGCACTCCTGGGTGGGCCCGGTAGGCCCATTTTTCTCTCTCCCCAGGCTCCAGAGCCTTTCTAGGACCTGGGGGGGGCGAAAACGGCCTTCCCCACCCTCCCAAAGGCCCTCCGGAGGCCGGAAATGGCCCATGTGCCACCTTCTGGTCTCACCGGAGCTGAGCTCGCGTGCCCACCTATATGGCTACACGTGCCACCTGTGGCACGTGTGCCATAGGTTCACCATCACGGCCCTATACCATTCTGACAAGTTGCTATCCAGTCTCTTCTTGAAAGCTTCCAGTGATGGAGCACCCACAACTTCTGAAGGCAAGCTGTTCCATCGGTTAATTGTTCTCACTGTTAGAAAATTTCTCCTTATTTCTAGGTTTAATCTCTCCTTGATTAGTTTCCATCTATCGTTCCTTGTTTGGCCTTTGGGTGCTTTGGAAAAATAGGTTGACCTATTCCTCTCTGTGACAGCTCCTCAAATATGGGAACACTGCTATCATGTCACCCTTGGTCATTCTCTTCAGTAGATACATGTATTTGATGAAGTGGCCCAACACATTACAAGGCTTTTTGTGTACATGCACACCTTCAAATCAGTCTTGACTCCTGACAAGTACCTGGACAGTTCCCTGCAGTTTTCTTGGCAAGATTCTTGGAAGAGGTTTGCTGCTTCCTTCTTAAGAAGTGACTGGTCCAAAGCCATCCAAGCTGGCTTTTGATTAAGTCGGGACTAAAACTCATGACCTCTCAGTTTCTAGCTTTGTATCTTAACCGCTATACCAGTGTTGGTGAACCTTTTTGGCACTGAGTGCCGAAACAAGAGCGTGTGCATGGGAGCACCGGAAACTGGAAGAGCAGTTCCCCAGTGTGAATGTGCGTGCTGGGAAACTGAGCTTCCAGTTTCCGGAGTAAGCGTGTGAGCAGGTCACCTGGTTTTCCAGTTGCTGGCATGCATGCACGTGCAAAGCCCAGCTGGCCGGGGCGCATGTGCAATGCCAGAACCTGGAAGACCAACGGGCAATGGCTGGCATGCCTGGAGAGATGTCTCTGGTGCCACTTCAGCACACATGCCATAGTTTCGCCAACACTGCATTATACCAAAAAGGTTTGTGTTACATGTATTAGCCTTTAAGAAGTCACAGCATTCATATGTTAGATCAGACCTGGGTGTGATCTTTTGGCTGTCCCCGTCCGGCCTGCATGGATTGTTTTATTTTGAAGGTGACTACTTTTTTTTTTCCAGTTTATCTATATGCATGCGAGCATGCCTGTGCATCTTCACAGCCCTATTGGTTCAGCCCTCCACAACAGTCCCAGTTTGTCATGTGGCTCCTTGGGAAAATTAATTGCCCACCCTGTGCTTGATTCACCTGCTGCACAAAGCTGTGATATTTAAAATAAACTACAATTGGCTGGATTAAGCACAAAACAAGCCATAAAACCATAATTTAGATAGCAAATGGCTGGGTCGATTGATCACACTAGGCAAAACAACAACAACAACAACAACCCACCCCAAGTTCCTTTTCTTTTATAAGGAATTATACATGTATCTGGACTGCAAAAATCCATGGAAATACTAGATTGCAATAGAGATACATAAAACCTGCTCCCCTTAAATCAGGGGTCACAAATGTTTCGGACCTCAGGGACCACTAAATTCGTAATTTTAAATCCTAAGGACCACTAATATGAATGCTTAAAAAAGATAAATAGTATTTAGTGCAATATAAAAAATGCAAACAATTTTTCTGCGGACCACCAAAAATTTCTCAGACCACCTGGCTGCTGGCATAAATGATAACCACAATTGTGCAACGATGAACAGGTTGTCCTTTCATCTTTGTTGTCCTTTGTTATCATGTTGTCCTTTCATCTTTGTTTGTTTATAGCTTGTTTATAGCTTGTTTATAGCTAGAACATATTGTAGTAAAATAGGAACATAAATACACAAAAGAGGCAGATTGTACCATAGTGAGCCATTATGCTTTTCCATGCTAAGCAGCTCCTGATAGACAAGCCACACTATTTTAAAGAAGAAATTATATCTGTATGATCCAACCTAAAGTTCAGTCCTAGACTGTTTCTTAGAAGTGGTTTATGGAAGATTAGATTAAAGTTTCTAAGTGTTCAGTGTCATAGAACTACTGTCACATGTTATTTGTTATTGTGTTGTATCTCTAAAAATGGTGCATATTACTCTTGTCCATAGACCTGGGATCATTCATATACAATGCAGTTTCAAATGATCAGCTATGCTGATGATCAATAATATGCATATTAGCCATTTGCTCATTTGCAAGTTTTTGTTTCATTTAAATAGAAGAATAGAAGTATAGTTCCCAGTTTGGCAAAATCTGCAATTGTACAGTAACTTCAAAATATGGGTTAAGTTTGGGGTTTTTGTAGTGTAATTATTTTAATGTAGTGTAGTATCTTAGCTTAGATGAAGTGAGAAATTATGGTTAATAGAAAACTTCCTGGTTTATTGCCACCTACTGAGAAGTCCCCTCCATATCATATTAAGAATGTATTGACCTATACTTTAAATTTTATTTCAGTCAGATATCAAAATACTATGCAATGTTTTTACAGGAAAACTCTAACCCTGAATTAACAGATGAAGTGAACAATGCTCTCTTTATTGCCTTGGAGATTGAATGCAACTCATGTGATTCTCTTTCTGTTAGTTGAATTTTTTGAAACAGACTATCTTTGCACTTGGCGCTGATCCCATTTCCAGTCAGCATTTCAGTCCCATCTATTGTTTCTGACTTGTGTGCTTAACACTCACAATTCTGATTTTTTAAAAAAATGAACAAATAATTCCAGCAACAGAGCTGGAAGCAACAAGATTGATTTCTGCCTGGTGCACCAAATCTGATTAGCTAGCCTGACACGGTGAATCGAGCATACCGGATTAAGATTGAGGAAAATTAGGTGCAGAACAAATGAAGCTCACGGATTAACTTTGGATCAAGCACAAACTTGCATCCTGACATGGTTGGCATGGAAATGAAATAGTATCTCTGTCAAGGGCAAATATATGTTGTTTTGAGCTCTTCTGAAGTAGAGAAAGGATCAAAATGCCATGTTGTTTATATTATATTTCAGCTGTGTTCAAGTTAATTCCTTGCAGCCATTGATCATTACAGTTACTTACAGTTAAGACAGGGGTGAAATTCAAAATTTTTCCCTACTGGTTCTGTGAGCGTGGCAGGGGAAGGATATTGCAAAATCTCCATTCCCACCCCACTCTGGGGCCAGCCAGCGGTGGTATTTGCCGGTTCTCCAAACTACTCAAAATTTCCATTACCAGTTCTCCAGAATCTGTTAGAACCTGCTGGATTTCACCCCTGAGTTGGTCTTAACTCACCCCTGAGTTAAGACCAACATACTTGAGGTACATGACTTCATATAATTTGGCCATGGTTTATCTGGTATGTGCAATGCCATCCAGTATTTGCAAATCACCCATCCTTGGTTTATTTTTCAAGGTCCTTGTTGTATGTACCTATTGTAGTAAGATAATTTCTCCAGGTTGAAGCATTACAGAGCTCAGGATAGGAGAGTCATTGAAATTATTGGGGACAAAACTGTGAATACAAATATTCTCCTTTATTGGAACAAAACTGTGTTTGATGCATTTGTGTTGTTGGTGGGAGTAAAATAAAGGTTTCCTTGTCAGTTGTGTTCAACTCTAGGGCATGGTGCTCATCTCTGTTTCTTGGCCAAGGGAGCAAGTGTTGTCCAAAGACAATTTCCATGGTCATGTGGCCAGCATGGCTATACACCAAAGGCTCACAGAACATTGTTACCTTCCCACTGAAGTGTTACCTAATTATCTACTCATATTTGCATGCTTTCAAACTGCTAGGTGAACAGGAGCTGGTGTAAGTAATTGAAGCTCACAATATTGCACAAACCTCGGGTCTTAAACTCAGGCTGTTAGCGTTCTAGCTGACAAACTCAGCATCTTTAACCACTGAGCCACTGTGCTCCAAGTACTTGCAATCACTAATAAATCTCTGATTTATCTCCCATATCATTGTATCACAACTGTTTGTGTCACAGAGCTGTTTTCAGGCTTGTTTTAAAATTGACAATTATATAATGATATTTTTAAATGCACTGTAAGAATCTGAGAAAAAGATTACAGCATGTTTGTTAGGTCAGAAAAAAACATGATGAAGTGAATAGGCTTCAATGATAAAACCTTTTATGCAATGTGGAAGGAAATTTGGTTGCTTGTATGATGGAAGTAAAACATGTGTAAGAATAAACGAAAGGCCTCCTAAATACTTCTACATGGAATGGTTCAACATTGAGCATGGAGTAAGGTAAAGATGTATGGTGTCCCTTTGACCATTCTGTATAATGATAAGAGGAAAGAAATTTCCAAAATGTCTATAAAAGGCAATGGTTTGTAAGTAAGATAAAAAGTATGGAAAGTTATAGTGAGTCATTTAGTGACTTTGAAGTTACAACAGCACTGAACAAAGGAACTTATGACCATTTTCCACACTTACGACCATTGCAGCATCCCAATGGTCATGTGATCGAGGTTTGGCTGCTTGGCAACTGGTTCAAATTTATGACGGTTGCAGTGTCCTGGGGTCATGTGATCTCCTTTTGTGACCTTCTTGCAAGCAAAGTCAATGGAAAAGTCTGATTCACTTTAACAACCACGTAACTCACTTAACCATGGCAAGAAAGGTCATAAAATGGGGCAAAACTCGCTTAGCAACTGTCTCACTTAGCAACAGAAATTTGGGGCTCAATTGTGGTCATAATTCTAGGATTACCTGTACTCATTTTAGCTGTATTTCCTTCCATGACCCTGTCTTACTGCTTCTTTTCTGTGCTGTGCCTAATGTTGCTCACTCTGACAGGCAATAACATGATAGGTATGTAAAGATTAATGTATAAGACAGAGGTCTTCAAACTTGGCAGCTTTAAGACTTGTG
>JANHZT010009781.1:244876-258208 GCA_032468215.1 Stegonotus admiraltiensis | reverse complement strand
GATAAGCAAGGGCTGGATGTCTGATCTATTCCTTCTGTAGTCCACTATAAGCTCCTTGGTCTTATTGGTGTTAAGGAGTTATTGTCTCCACACCACAAAAGCAACTGGTGCTGAAGATCCTGTGGCAGCTCTACATGTCCATGAAGTTGTGAAAGATGGACCTGATTCAAATAATGAGGGGCCAGATTCTGGCAAGCTGATATAAAAGGGCAGAGCAACAAGCAATCAGCAAGCGTCCTTGGGAGAACAGGGCAATGGTGCCACCATCTAGTGCTTTAAGCTATGTAAAAGTATCTTCTAGGTCAATGCTTCTCAACCTTGGCAACTTTAAGCCATATGGACTTCAACTCCCCAAATTCCCCAGTGACCACTGTCGGCTGAGGAATTTTGGAAGTTGAAGTCTACACAGCTTAAAGTTGCCAAGGTTGAGAAACACTGCTCTAGGTCTTTTCTCCTCTGTTGGAAATAATTTTCTAGCTCTGAGTTTGTATTTCTCTAATTCTTTCTCTTCTCCTGGATTCAGACCCTCAATTTGACATTCGGTCAGGCTTGTGTAATTCTCTGGGGCCAAAACCCTGGACTGTCATGGAAAATGCTTTTATCTTGACCTCTGTCTTACACTTACTGCTGATCCAGATTTCAAACAAGTCCTAATGCTCTCCGGTGAATTAAAGTTCTTCTGGCTACTCTGGGCCAAGTTTATGATGCAGCAGTAAAGGCTTTCAACTTACATGTTTTTCATTGGCACGAGACCAAAAGGTGATGTTTATAAAAATGAAAGTTGCCTTTGCACACTTGATTTCTTGCATACTTTGCTTTAACTGTTCTGTGTAACAAAGCAGATTTTCCCTTTACACTTAAGTCCCTTCCAACTCTGTTATTGTTATTTATTCCCTCCAAAACAGGATTCAGCTGTAAAATGTAACTACTAATGATGATTTTAAGCGTTGTTGCTGCTACAGGACCATTATTCAGTAGAAAATGCCAACATTTGCTTGCAGAATACCTTCTGGGATATGCTTGGATTTTTCCAGCACAAATTCTGTGTTTTTAGATGAAAACCTTTATAACCTATTTGTTGCTTTCAAAGCAGCTGAAATTCTTTTATTGTAACATTGGGAATAAAACGTTGCCTTCCACATTTTCAATATTGCTGGCTTCTAAAATGTTATCTGTGGTCGTACAGAACTTTGTAATACTGCAGTATAGTTTGTGCAAATGCATATTACAAATTGCCGTTGCTTCTTTATTCCTATGTGTTACGGCTTAGTCACGATCTCCTTATGGAGTTTCAAAATATATTACCTGGCAAAATGAACGATCAAAGAAAGGGAAAAGTAAAACAAAGCATGGAAATGATACCTTCCTGGGGAATGGTTGGGTTTCTCGCGATTGGTTCTCCATCAATCCATTTTAAATTGCACTCCGTATTTACTTGATGTCTCACTATGAAGAAATGTAGCAAGACCATACAATCCCCTTTGGGGTCCAATCATGCGATGGCTTAAAACCATGAATCTTTTGATTAAGGGGGCTTTGATTGGTTGTCATTTGCATAGCTAACATGTTAAAGGATTGGAAGGGACTCAAATCCAATTTATGGATTTGGTGTCCATATGGCTGCATTTTGCCATCCTTAGTATTCCTTGCTTCCTCGCCAGGCATCTGCAAATCCTTTTTAGTAGCATCTGGAGAATCAAAGAGCATTTTGGAACGTACATACATACACACATACACACACATTCACACACCTTAATTTAGTTTATGATGCCTCCTAATGTTAGTCAAACAAAAACAATTTGCTGGCTCAGTTCTTTTGGACCTCCCCTCCCCCTCCATTTTTAATTTGCATGCCAAATGCTAAATATGGAGTATTTTTAAGATTTCCTCTTGCCAGCCCCTTTGCAAGGGAGCTGCTATTTTTTTCAGTTGGCCTGCCTCCTATGGGTAATTACCAGATGCTCTCCAGCTCTCATTAAAGTGAAATCAACACCCTTTCAAAAGCCAGAAAGATATTGGGAGATGGACCTCTTCAACATCGTTTCACTGAATTATCTATAATCAACTCCAAGATCCGCAAAGGGTACAATATGCTGCCAGAAGACATCTTGAATGAATTTGTCCCCTCTGAAATATATATATGCTAAGGAGACCAATAAAGAAATTGGAGAGCAATTTTCAACTGCTGAAAACATTTAGCTACTTAAATCACTGACACAGAGGCTAAGAGAGGGCAAGCTTTCCTGAACCATGTGGAATCAGCACGCGGTGAGATATTGCAGTTTTTTCCACATGTAGCCCATGTTTCTATATAAAAAAATAACTTCCCACCAAAGGTGGTCCCTATTTTTCTACTGGCATTTTTTACCTACTTTCAAACTGCTAGGTTGGCAGAAGCTGGGACAAGTAACGGGAGCTCACCCCGTTACGCGGCACTAGGGATTCGAACCGCTGAACTGCCGACCTTTCGATCGACAAGCTCAGCGTCTTAGCCACTGAGCTACTGCATCCCTTTCCCTGTTGTTAGTAGCAGGCAAAATTCTACTTAATCTCCTTTTGGTATTGCATCTCTGGAGGTTTCTCATTTTGCACTGTTGGAGTATACTATGAGTGCACCTAGCATAGAAAATATTTTACAACGTCCCTCCAGAATGAAATTTCCATTGAAATTTGAATGGTTCCCACCCAACTGGTATTTGAAAGGGCTCTTAAAACCCAGTTCTTCACCCAGGCCTTTGGAAAGGATTATTTCTTCCTTCCTTTCCATTTTCTTCTGTGGTTAACCTCCAAGGTCTCTTCCAACTCTATCATTCTGTATTCTGCTTTAGTGTTTATAGAGAGATGTTGCACTCATGCACGATCCAAAGCATCCCCTTGTACCAAAGAAATAATACTGAATAAGCAATCCATAAAGAAATCCCAGTTCGAGTTTGCATCAATATTATATTCAGAAAGGCCCACTGTAGCCAACTGGAATTTTGCCTGTTACAGAGCTCCAGGTCAAGGCTTTGAACAAGTATGCCTTTGTTGTTGATAATGAAGCAATGCTCTTAACGCAGGGAAGCTCATTTGAAATTCCCTCCCTTTCCTACAATAGATTCATTTACACCATCCTTAATTTTTGATATGACCTTGTGGGAGGGTCTGCCTTTCCTTTCTACCTCCCTCGTTTGTGAGCATATTTTTAAGTCCACTAAAAAGTTTTGGATGCTTGCAACTTTTATTAATGAATAATAAGCAACAGTTGGCTGCCTTATAGGGAAAAGTTGCCCTTGGAAACAGAAATCCTTACTTGATACAAAAGGGAGGTCTTTTCAGACAGAAATTCCTGGCTTGCTTGCTTAAAAAAACACACACCATTGTTTAGAAGAGTGGGATGATTCTTACAGCATTGTATTTATTATACAGAGGAATAGCTAGATGACATAATTTTTCTTGCTCTTTATAACTTCCTAAAATCGTGATGGTGAACCTATGGCACGCATGCCACAGGTTGCACGTGTAGCCATAACAGTGGGCACTCCAGCTCAGCTCTGGTGTGCATGTGGGTGTCGGCCAGCTGAGTTTTGGGCCTTCTGGGCCCACCAGAAGTAGGGAAACAGTCTGTTTCCTGTGTCCGGAGAGCCTGGGAGGGTGGGAAGGGCTGTTTTTCTTTCTCAGACTCCTAGAGAGTCCCTCCCCATCTAACTGGAAGTTGGGAAATGGGCCGTTTCAGGCCTCTAGAGGGCCTCCGAGGGGGTGGAGAAAGCTGTTTTCGCCCTCCCCAGACACAGAGAGAAGATCTGGAGCCAAGTGAGAGAGAAAAAAACAGGCGTACTGGGCCATAAGCGTGCCAGGAGCAGGGGGAGAGGAGGGGTTGCACGCACATGCGCAGGGTGGGGCACATAGAATTATGGGTGTGGGCACACATGCACACACACCTCACCCACCCCCCTTCTTGGCACGCAATGGCAAAAAGGTTAGCCATCACTGTCCTAAAACTAACATTACATTGTTCTCTTTGGAGTCTTTGGTACTCACTGAAATTGGTTGTTTTGGCTTGTGATGGGACACTGGCAGGGCAAGTCACTAGAATATAAACTGAGAGCAACCCCCATCCCTTACTAGCACTGATGAGGTTACCTAGTTTGGTAATGAGACATCTGCAGAAAAAATTCAGAGAGCACCAAGGACCAATTCAACCCTGTGCTATAAATGTTCTCTTCTGTTGTTCTCTTCCCCCCCCCCCCTCTCCATTATCAGAAACTCCCATGGTCTTAACTATAGATATAAACATAAAGATAAAGGTTTCCCCTATCCAGTTGTTATCTGACTCTAGAGGCTGGTGTTCATCTCTGTTTTTTAACCAAGGGAGCCAGCATTGTCCAAAGACACCTCTGTGGTCATGTAACCAGCATGACCATATGCCAAGGTGCACCTAATGCTGTTACCTTCCTACCAAAGTGATACCTCTTTTAAAGGGTTGGTATTCACTTACCTTCGCTACTGGTTTGCAAATGTGAGTGTGCATGTGCAGAGTGTCAGAAATAGGGTGTGATGATGTCTGGGTGGGTGGGTGGAGCCTCCCGCAGCCGTCGCTACTGGTTCGCCCGAATCGGATGGAACCGGCTGAATACCACCCCTGTTCTTTTATCTATTCTCATTTGCATGCTTTTGAACTGCTAGGTGGGCAGGAGTTGGGGCAAGTAATGTGAGCCCACCCCATTGCGTGGCACTTGGGTCTTGAACCTGGGCTGTCAGCTTTCCAGCTAATAAGCTCAGTGTCTTTAATCATTGAGCCATCGCACCCCTAGCTATAGTTATAAGTATACTTAATTACTATAGAGATAGGAATACATATTATTATCCTTCTCATATTGTTATCCTTCTCATCTTTTCATTTCTCATCTTCTTCTTGTTCCTACTATCTGCTCCTATTGGTGTCTTATGATTTGTTTGTATCTTATGATTAATGATAGTAACTAAGATTTTTGATCTATGACCGTCACTTTGTTGTTTGCATGTACACTGAGAGCTTATGCACCAGAGACAAATTCCTTGTGTGCCCAATCACAATAGGCCAACCAAGAAATCTATTCTATTCTGTTAATTACTGTGTGTAAGAAAAGATAAACCACAAACACTATCTCAGGATTGTAATTCTTTTTCTAGAAACAAATGAAGTGGATGGTGAGGTTTCTGAACCTTTATGCAGAAGAGGGAAGTCCAATGGATATAGTTTGTCACGTATTGCAACACTATTAAAAATGTACGTGTCAGGCCTGGAAGCCATCTTTTGCATTGGGCCTTCAGGCCTGCAACATTTACTACTGTGGGAAATTGGGAGGGGAGATTGTATGGAGCATGGGTGATATATAGTCATAACAATATTTCTTTCTCAAGGAGTCAAGGACATCTTGCCCTGCACCTGGAGGGTTGGAGCTGGGAGGCATCTCCAGTTCAGATGGTGGTTTGATTGGGCCATGTGATGGACATGTGGGTACAGGGGAAGGGACTTGAACTTTCTTTTGGGTGGGGAAAACCTGGAAGCTTTCAGATTCGGGTTTTCCCACATGTGCCAATATGACATCTCTAATAAAATAGAACTTTGAGGAACTTCAAGCCTTGGAGTTTTCGTTCGTTGAGGGTGTTACTTAGAACCCTGACAGTAAGGAACTGGCTTGCTTCTGACTATTCTAGATGATGATGATGATGATGATGATAATGATGACGATGACGATGATGTGCTCAAATATTTTTTTGTAAAAGTACAGAAAGGGAGATGGGTAAACTTCAAAGTTTGAATTTGACATAATATGAGCTTCATTGATATCAGGATGATGCTTTGTGAATTCCCCCAGGTTCAAATCAGTGTACCTGACTACTTGAGACAACATGGGGAGAACCACTGGTGACCTTCCATTTACAGTAATTTATGCAGTAGCACAATTTAGGAAGGCTCCTACTACATATAATTTCTCTGAATGAAAATTAGTCTGTCACCTAGTTGGTTCTTGTAATTTAACATTGACTGTTGTTTGGGATTGATGATCCATCTCTGGACCCTATATTGTTGAGGTTGAATGTTGGCATCATAATAATAACAAAAAAATATAGCAAGAGATGAACTCCATCTGCTGGCAAAATTGTATTTATAAAGAAGTGGAAAATAACCCAAGGATTAATAATACCTAGAGGCAGATATAAAACTCTGACTGTTGAATTAACAAGATAACATGTCTATTCACAAATTAAATTGGTAGCCTTAAGGTGTTATTTTGTTATTTGTTTTTCCATGATTTTATTCTTATACAGAGAGAGCAGATCATTTGTTGTTAAGAACAGTATTTTTTACAGCTAAAATAAATGATGCTTAAACATCTGGTTAAACCTTTTTTCCCCTCTCATCCATAGAGATCAAGGAATTTTTCATCTTGATTGTTTCATTATTCCTAGCTTCTATTTGTGCTGTAATTTTTCATATATAAATCCTTCTGGGTTTGGTTTTTGTTTTTCCAAAATAAAAGATTCAATGAACATTCATTTATCTACAAGATAAAAGAAAGCAGTATCTGTGCATAATCCAGGTATGTATTCGAGTTTTGATTTAGATTTATCCATCAATGTCCTCAAGGAAAATTACATATGCCATTTAGGCTGATCCTAATATTAGGCAGAGCGATCACCTCCAATAAAGACATGTAATGTATTACAAATAGGCATGCTTTCATTATCTTTCTAGGCTACCACAATCCCAAGACTTTTAGCAATTTTCAAAAATCTGAACATCTACAATACATCAGTAAAAAACTAAAATGGGAAACCCATAAAATTATTACAATGAATTTCAACTTAAAACAGCATTCCAGGGACAATTAACAATTTGATGCTGTTAGGTCAGTTCAATCCTTAAAGCAGGGGTGAAATCCAGCAGGTTCTGGAGAACCAGTAGTGGAAATTTTGAGCAGTTCGGAGAACCAGCAAATACCACCTCTGGCTGGTCCCAGTGTGGTGGGAATGGAGATTTTGCAATATCCTTCCCCCAGGAGTGGGGTGGGAATGGAGATTTTGCAGTATCCTTCCTTTGCCATGCCCACCAAGCCACACCCACAGAACCAGTAGTAAAAAAAAATTGGATTTCACCACTGCCTTAAAGTGCTCCAGAATTATTCTATTTTGACCAGCTTGCAGAAATTCAGGAGGGGTGGGTCATGCTGCACTTCCTGTGGAAAGATATTCTGAAAATGTAGACTGCAGTCAAGAAGCATCTTGTGAAAGACTGGCCAATTGGAAGGGAAGGGATGGGACATTAGACATAAACAATGAAGAGACAGCAGGCGAATCTGTTGAAAGCTTATATTATAACAATCCCAGGTGGCCAGAAACCTGGGAAGAAACATTAAAGATCATTCAGACAAATGATTCTACCATTCATTCATTCATTCATTCATTCATTCATTCATTCATTCATTCATTTACACACACACACACACACACACCGCCCTTCTCCCGGGGGACTCAGAGAGGTGTACAGCCAAAATAAAAAACACAAATGTAAACATTAAAAACAATCTAAAATACAATATAAATAAATTTGGCCCTAAAGTTAAAATTACAGACAGACACATTAAANNNAACCAATACCTTGAAGCGCACCCGGAAGATCACCGGGAGCCAGTGCAGCTCGCACAGGAGTGGTGTTACATGGGAGCATTCATTACACCTTAATGAACTTATTATAAATGAGTTCTTGTTAGCAGTTCTCCAGCTTTCAAAAAGCCATATTTACTCGAAACTTGCAGTTCTTACATTCTCAACTCTATGGGGCTTGGCACACATTTTCTTAGCTATAACAAACCCTTATGATACAGTAATATGGAGCTATACACAATTATTCCCATTTTCCCATAAGATGGATCAATTTTGGTCACAAGAGGAAATCTGCAGGGTTCCAAGTAACACCCCCCACGAAAGAAGATTCCAAGGCTAGAGGTTCTTCAAGGTTCCATTTTATTAGAGATGTGCATATTGGCACATCTGGGAAAACCCGAATCTTAGTTGCAATGCCTCGCTAGTGCTTCTCAGTTCATCTCAGATAGTAAAATCTCATGAGGCAGTCCTGCTCGTTGTGCAAGAAAGCAAAATCTGATGCCTGCTATTTCATTCCTTATGGAACTATACTTCTATAAAGTTTGTGAACTCTGAAATAACTATACAAATATCTTAGATGGAAGATCCATGAGTCAAAATATGTCCAGTGGAATTAAAATCATAGTTACTCAGAAATGTCTTGCCTTGACCCTCTAGATCAGGGGTGTCAAACTCAAGGCCCGGGGGCTGGATCTAGCCTGTGGGATGCTTAGATCTGGCCCCTGGGGTTGCCATGGAAACAACGAAGGACCGAACTGCGGTGCCTCTGCCAGAGAAAAAAACAGCTCAGGAGGTCTGTGTGTGGCCCTCCTGAGCTCCATCTTTTGCTAGCAGAGGGTTGCAGGAGGCCATTGCAGCTGAAAATGGAGCCCGGGAGCCAGTTTTTGCTGGCAGAGCACTAGGGCCACCACAGGTGCCCCCAACACGAGTGATGTCAAGCTGCCCATGCCCACCCTGGCCCCGCCCCCCCCAACCACACCCACCCTGCACCCCCCAGGTCAAACACAACCCAGATGTCACCCTCAATGAAAACGAGTTTGACACCCCTGCTAAAGAGCAAAGCCAAGCCACCACTAAGAGGTGGACCATTTGGGGTACTGTGGTATTTAAATTATTGGGCCATGGCTCAGCAGATCTGGATTCAACTCTAACTTTACCCATTCTGGACTAGGCAGGGTCATTATTACTCGGCCCAATTTTAGATCATAAGGTTGCTTTTGCATGGGAAAACTGTAGAAGTGATTGTTATGTGTATCTGTAGAGGGAAGGAGTGTTGCATCCTGCTGACGGTCACATGAAGCAGGCATGCAGTTCATTGGTCTGCCTGCCGGCATTCTGCAGGCGGGAACTTGGAGCCACCCGTTTGGATAAGCCGCTGACAGCTCAAGTTTAAAAGAGCTGTCAGCTGGGGGGGAAGTGTTCACTCCCTCAGTTGTTAGCATACTGAGAGAGAGCCGTGGTTAATTGTTGTAGTTAATAAAGAGTTGTTAATGGTTAACCTGCCTCGCCTCCATCATTGCTGCTGGTTCTGAACTAGAACACTGGCAACGAGGATGGGATTTGCCTGCAGTGCGCAATTTATCATTGCCTTATAATCAGCACATATTCGTATAGAGCCATCAGCCTTAATTGGAATAACAATAGGCGTCTCCCAGTGTGCATAAGGACATAAGGTCCCAGGTACATAAGACAATAATGTCTTATGTACCAGGAGGAAAAGAAAAAAGCAAGATTTAAGTCTAACACATAGAGAAATAAACAGAAGCCAGAATTAATGTGATTTGACTGAGAAAAGGTAACTGATTGCACTCCTTTTTTTCCAAACAAAAACAACAGAAGAAGGAAGTGAAAATCAGATTCACTTAATTACAATGTTTGTCAAAAGAGTTTACCTCATTACCGATTATTTCCTAACCCAATGTTCAAAATGTTTTTTTTTATTTCTTTTTAAACATTCTCATTAAGTTTGATGATTTTTTTTTAAATCAAAATAATTTATTCTTGAAACAAAATCAGAAGAGAAGAAAACTTTGGGAAAATTTATGAATTTAATTATGAGATGCAGTCCTTGGTTGTTTTTTTACAGATATTTCATTACTCAACTAGGTAACATCTTCAGTGCTAGAAGTGAGAGAGGTTTGTTCTGTGTTTTTATGTAAGTGGCCTGCCCTGTCAGTGTTGATGCAAGTTTTTCTTCTTGGTAGTTTCTTGATTAGGCTATTGTTTATGTTTGCTTGTCTGAATTGATAGTTCTTTGATTGGGATATTGCTTATTGCTTGATTGTTGGTCTGGTATTAACCCTGGTGTTAATCCCTCTTATCTGGGTGTTGATTGCTGGGGAGGAGGTGTTTTGGTCTTTTTTTTTTCCTTTTTAAGCTTTTTAATTGTCTCTTTGAATGGTGTGTAAATGTTGTTTATCTCTATGTGCCTGTAGATGGCTGGTTTCCCTGAGTGTCAGACTTCTGAGAAATCCCTAGTGTTTTTGAACTTAATTTACATAATGAGATGCCTAAAATGAGTGTTTTTCATTGTAATCAACTACTGTTGATGGAACTGTAGCCCAAGGGATGACATCTTAGGACTCCCCCTCCCCTTTCAAGGTCTTTTTCTGCAAGAAGTCTTCATAGAAATGGACAGCTGTATTATAATATGGAACACAGTGTTTGTGTTTGTTTAACAATACAGAACACATTTTAGACTAGTTTGTTGGGCAAGCCCATCCCTTATAGTTTGTTTAAGGATCAGTGTGTCAAAGGGACACAATTATAGGGAGAGAGCAAGGGGATCTCATGATGATGTGGTACCAGAGGTGGATTTCAGCAGGTTCTGACCAGTTCTGGAGAACCAGTAGCGGAAATTTTGAGTAGTTCGGAGAACCGGTAGTAAAAATTCTGACTGTCCCCACTCCATCTATTCTCTGCCTCCCAAGTACCAGCTGATTGGGAGGAAATGGGGATTTTGCAGTATCCTTCCCCTGGATTGGAGAGGGAATGGAGATTTTACAGTATCCTTCCCCTGGAGTGGGGTGCTGTGGTGGGTTGCCCCCGGTTTGGACCGGCTCTATAGAACCAGTAGTAAAACCAGTGGGAGGCTCCGCCCACTGACCCTGACATCATGAGAAGTGATCCGCACATGCACAGAAGCTTCTGCACATGTGCAGAAGTGATCCCGTTGCGAACCGGTAGTAAAGGTAAGTAGAACCCACCCCTGGTGGGGTGGGAATGGAAGTTTTACAGTATCCTTCCCCTGCCACGCCCATCAAGCCATGCCCACCAAGCCATGCCATGCCCACCAAGCCACACCCACAGAACTGCTAGTAAAATATTTTGAAACCCACCACTGTGTGGTACGCTGAAAAATCTCCTCTCCAAATAAGTTCTAGAACACTTTACAAATGAGGTAGAAAGAGTAATTTTATTGGAAAGAAATAATTTCAAACTCCTTATAGCAGTTGTGATGTGTTTTTAGCTCCAAATCACTTAATTGCAGTAGGTATAAACTGGGTTCCTCTGGCAAAATAATAAGTTTGAATAGCTGGAGTAGATATCTGCGCATTATGAGATACATAATTCAGGTGGACATTTCTGCTTCCTGAAGCTTGAAAAATTACCTCAAAATACTTATCTCTAAAAATTATCTCAAATTACTCCCACTGAAGTTCCAGCTTCTCTGTTTTGAACACTTGAAGAAAGTGAAAATCCTGGTCTTAGAATAATATATTAGTAATTCCTCATCAAAGCAATAATGCATAAATTATCTCAAGGTGTTTTTAAGGCCAATGGAAGTTGAATTACCGCATCATCAACACACAGTAGTAAATTGTTATGTCTATGGACTAATTTGGGGGAACCTCATATTTACTAGTAAGTAAGTCAGGCCAGTTTGAACTGCCTGAAAATCCGATCTCTATCTTCTGTGAACCCTACAGCAGATTAGCCTTCTTGCATGAGATTTTAAGTTTTATTTTTAATCAGTTAAAATGTTATTTATACATTTTACATTTCGGTTTGCATTTGAGGTGCCCATGACCATATTCAAAATGAAGTGAGGAAAATCTACCATCTGAAATTGTTGCTGATAATCAGGTTCAGACTCTTTGCAAAGATAATTATATCTTCATAATATCACACTAGACATATTTTATTTGATTCTGGCTCAATGCAAACACTATTACTGTGGCTTAGTCAACAAAGCATGATTAAAATGAACCATGGCTTAGTATAAAAGGTGACTCCAGCCACTGTATATGGCCAATCAAATATAATTCGGTAAGATTTATAGTTCATGCTAAGATTTAAATCCAGGTTTTCACCAAATCTAACACACTAGCCAGAAGTATAATATATTATTATTTTTGGTAACATTCTTTAGATTATAGCAATGCACCAGTGAAGCTTTTCAATGCAAAGTAACAATTCTTCCAAGGGAAAAATAGTTCTGATTATATTACTTAATTAAAATAATTAAGTAATAAACTTAGAATGAGTTGCATTTGGAAACTGGGAAAGGTTGCAGAATTGCATCTGCAGTCGAGCAGTTATAGTTTGTAAATATATGATCTGTAGCGGTCATTGTAAGTTGGGTAAAGTAAATATGTCTCATTTTACAAACAAAATTAATGCATAAATATAGCTCATTAGAATCTAAGCAGGTGATGGTACTTGTCTCACTCAAAAGAGCTAAGCAGGTCTGTAGTATACCGACTGTAGTATATCCTAAAGTTTTGGCTGGGAAATTGAAATTGAAAACAAGTAATCTTTCTAAAACTGAAAAAAGTAATCTTCCCAAAATTAAAAAAAACAAAACAAAACACTAATCAAGGCAAGAGTAAACCACTTCTTTATCATTGGCAAAGAATTCCGATAACTTTCCTGTTATTCTCAAAAGTAGTTGAGCCCGATTCAAAAGAATTTCTACCTTGTAGAATGCTGATAGAGATATTGGCTTCACAATGACAAGAAAATGTTTTGCCAAACAGCGAGTATAATAATTGCAAAAGAAACTTTTCCACAGTAAAAAAAAGTAAAGTATATTTTGTTTAACTTTTTTTCTATTATTCATAAATTTCTGACAAAGAGGGACTCATGCTGTGAAGAAACTGCTTGCCAAGCTTTTGCTGCATGTAAATCTTATTTTATCAGTCTGGGACTATGTTTCAAAGGGACATTTCACTTCAGTGAAATGCTCCTTTAACTTGACTTGTCAAACCTCTAGGGTCCTCTGCTTTCAACCAGTATAATCCCACTTCCTTGCTTGGCCTCCAAAAAGTGGCTTCTATGCAGGGGTAGGCTGCTGCCGGTTGTAACAACCAGTTCACCCCAAACTGAAAATGTGAGCGCACGACATCAAAAAACCGACGATTATATAGGACGTGATAGCGCCGGGATGGGTGGGCGGGGCCAGCATTGGTTGGAACTACTGGTTCGCGTGAACCAGCCCGAACCAGCAGCAGTCCACCACTGCTTCTATGCATGTTTGGTATATGGGCAAACCTGGACCTTGTCTCAGTGCAACGAAGGATTATAACATACTTCATGTTAAGGATATACAGTAGTTGTGTTACAACCAGAAATGGTTATAAAGCAGAGCATAGAGTGTCATGCACAGAAACGGTGCTGAGAGTAGTTGTGAATAAAATGCATACAAACTGGTTTTTAAAGTATTTTACTTTAGGGAAAAGCAAAATCATAGTCCTTTACCAA
>JANHZT010009781.1:114815-125250 GCA_032468215.1 Stegonotus admiraltiensis | reverse complement strand
CAGCCTGTTGGATCTGAATACTATAAGCAGAATAAAAGTATATGTTTCATCTCTATTCTAAAGAAGCCAAGCAATTCAGTTTTAATGGACATTCAGTGGTTCAGTCTGGCAGCTTTGAGTCAATATTTATTTATTTATTGAATTTGTATAGCCACTCATTTCACCAAAAGTGACTCTGGGTGCTGTACGACAAAACAAAAACAATGAACAAATCCATAAAATTATTTGGTATTATTAATTAAAAATATTAAAAATTATTTAAAAAGTACAAATAAGGGAATAACAGATAATAATAATAAATATTAATAATTATGGAGTCACTGTACAATTTCTCTCACCACCTTGGGTTCCTAGCCCTTGTAGACTAGGAACTAGATTTTAAGGAAACCATCAGAAGTTCAGAATTGATGTGATGACAACCTCACCTCAGGAGACAGAAGATTCCACAATGTATGAATTTTATGTCTTTCGGATCACAATTTCCAATGCATAACTCTCAGCTAGCTTAATCAAGTAATGAACCAAGGGTGGCAATCATTCTTAGCCTTAAAGCTACTAATTTTGATATCTATGTAACAATATATGCTATAAATCAAACAGTATTATAGTCGGCCTCTTTAAAGCAACAATGTGGTCATTTGGTTTAAGTAAGAACATAAAAATACCTTAATTGATTCAGGTACATTCTCAGTATCTATAAATAGATTTGGGTACATTCTGAGTAAGCCTTGGTAGAGAGTTGGTAGACACACTGAAAGAAGATAGAGACCCTTCGTTAAGCCTCTCTTGCTGCTATGATGCAACATTCATAATACACTCTGATAAAAGAATCACAATTGCCAGAGGTTCTGCAGAAATCAACCAATTTATCAATCAATCAATTAATCAATCAATCATCTACATATTTTATCTTTCCACAGACTAACCTGGTATTTTAGCCACACTGTTTTTATTCCATGCACTAGTTTTTAAATTCAAAAGAATGTTCTGTTTCCTATTTTAAAAAAACCCCAAAGCTCTTTATCAAAATAATAAAGATAAAAGGAAGATAAAAGCAGACTAAAAAAAGAGTTTAAAAAGAATATATATATTAAAAAAATAATTAAAAGCATTCCATTAAAAAAGCAAAACAAAGTGGTTGCAGAGGGAAATAAAAGGATGGATCTTTAAAAGATGCCCAAAAGACATCAGCATTGTCTGTCTAGTGTATCTCAGAGGACAGCTAATTCCACAAAATAGGAGAACTTTAGATGAAACTTTTCTCCATGGCATAAACTAATATTAGGCAAATGGTATGCACAACCAGGAACTCTTCTAAAAGGTTCTGAGCTGCTGATATAAGTAAATAATGAGTAAATAAGGGTTTTAAACAGTGGTGGGTTTCAAAATTTTTTACTACCGGTTCTGTGGGTGTGGCTTGGTGGATGTGGCAGGAGAAGGATACGGTAAAATCTCCATTCCCTCCCCACTTCAGGGAAAGGTTACTGCAAAATCCCCATTTCCTCCCGATCAGCTGGGACTTGGGAGGCAGAGAATAGATGGAGGCGACGCCAGTCAGAATTTTTACTACCAGTTCTCTGAACTACTCAAAATTTCTGCTACCGGTTCTCCAGCACTGGTCAGAACCTGCTGAAATCCACCTCTGGTTTCAAAGTATAAAGGGGGCATGATGGCTCACTGGTTAAAGATGCTGAGCTTGTCAGTTGGAAAGATGATAGTCTGGGTTTGAGACTTGAATGTCATGCAAAGTTACTTGCCTCAACTCCTGCCTATTTATCAGCTCGAAGGCATGAAAATGCAAGTAGATAAATAGGTACCACTTTGGTGGGAAGGTAACAGAATCCTGACTGAAAAGGATCCAGGTAATCTGCCTCTTCCAAGTTTTCCCAAAGCTGCTTTGAAACCACTTTCTCCATCACTTTCCCCAAGGGAGATGAGATACTGGATACTGGTCCCGTATGGTAGGTTTCAATGATGGTTTCTTCAATGAGGGTAAGCCATCTTTGTTCAGAGGTAAAGGAACATCCACTTCACTAAAAGAATTAACCACCACCAGAACTCACTCACACAACAACGCTAGTCCCCTTTGACAAGCCAGCAGGGGCATGGATCAAAAGAGCAGGTAGCTAAGCTGACAGTACTGAGGAACCTACCCAGGTCCAAGGAGTTCAAAACATTCCCAGATACCATGTGAGACTTCTTGCCAAGCATCTCCTCTGGACATATGACAAGAACAGGATCCAAATGAGAATGAATTTGAGGAATGTCTTCCAACAGATTCTGTGCAAATTCCTCCACACATCCCTGTAAGAGGTTATCCATGCCCCTTTCCTCAAATTGGCACATGTCACCTAAAACAAGACTCTGGAGTGGCAAGCTACAGATGCAAAAATGGTGGAGAGGTATACTAACAGTTCAATACCCTTTCCACTCCAAGGTAGGCCTTAATAGCAGTTCTAACTGATGTCTGGTCAAGTTTGCCTTTCGTTGAACAGCAGTAATGGTCTAGATGTCTCTCTTCTCATTTCATCTTATAGAATAACAGAGTTGGAAGGGATCTTGGAGGTCTTCTAGTCTGAACCCCTGCTTAGGTAGGAAATCCTACACCACTTCTGACAAATGGTTATCCAACATCTTCTTAAAAATTTCCAGTGTTGGAGCATTCACAACTTCTGGAGGCAAGTTGTTCCACTGATTAATTGTTCTCACTATTAGGAAATTTCTCCTTAGTTCTAAGTTGCTTCTCTCCTTGATTAGCTTCCACCTATTGCTTCTTGTCCTGCCCTCAGGTGCTTTGGAGAATAGTTTGACTTCCTCTTCTTTGTGGCAACCCCTGAGATTTTGGAACATTGCTATCATGCCTCCCCTAGCCCTTCTTTTCATCAAACTGGACATACCCAGTTCCTGCAACCATTCTTCATATGTTTTAGACTCCAGTTCCCTAATCATCTTTGTTGCTCTTCTCTTTCTAGAGAGTCCATATCTTTTTTACATCATGGCGACCAAAACAGAGTTCAGTATTTCAAGTGTGACCTTACCAAGGCATTATAAAGTGGTATTAACACTTCACGTGATCTTGATTCTATCCCTCTGTTTATCCAGCCTAGAACTGTGTTGGCTTTTTTGGCAGCTGCTGCACACTGCTGGCCCATATTTAAATGATTGTCTGTGAGATCCCTCTCACAGTTACTACTATTGAGCAAGGTACCACATATACTGCACCTGTGCATTTTGTTTTTCTTGCCTAAATGTAGAACCTTACTTTTTCCCCCCTCAATCCATTATAAGCCACAGGGAGTGATGGGATCCACACAACAAGAGTGCAATCTAATCCAAAGGCTTCATTTACCACCTTGTCCCAGGTGGCAACCAAGGCTATGAATTAGACCATACAGCAGACCAACACGGACAATCCCATCTCATTCGGAAACCATTCTGGATCCATCATTCACCAGGGGAATATCAATATAATGGATCCAGTCTCCAGGCAGTAAGATAGAAATCAAGGCCTGGTCTGACAATGGCAAAGGAATATCTTAGGAAACACAGTAGGTGCATATTTTCATTGGGGTTTAAAGAAAATGTACAACTATAAACCGAACACTTTTCTTTCCCTTTTGCCCTATTGGCAGGGATTGCTTTTTCTAAGTAGATACTTGATAAATTAATAACGTCACGAAAGACATACTTTCTGCTTAGCTTGCACATTCTAATGGCAGGATTTTAAAGACCTGCCAGCTACAATAAAGCTGGACGGCTCTGAATTTGAAGTTACCTAGAAAGTGTGCAAATATTCTTGGGCCTGAGTGTGAAAGCATTACCAAAGTCTTATTCTTCTAACTGAATTATGGGCTTACAATAAGATGTGAAAAATATGGAAAGAGGGAACTGTTTGCAACCAGGTATCAAAAGGATTCTTACAACTGCCTGAGAGCAAAATTTCCTTAGTTCCACTTCAAATCATCCTTGCATCAAACGTAATTGTGTTATACTCTTTTTTGCTCAATGCAAAGAACCTCTTCATGGAACAAATACTTCATTACTAGGTAGGCAATGGGAAATAATTGAAATATGCCTTTGGTTTTAAAAAGATAACAAAATGGCAACCTTGGAGAAACAATGCCATTCACATCTGCAGTATGGGAGCCTGGTTGGAAATATCAAGCACTTTGTTTGCTAATTCTTATATTTGAAGTTTGATGTGGAACAGGAGCATTTATTTTTTTCAAAAAACAAAACAGACTTCCTATTATTTCAGAGAATGTAATGTTTTGATTCGCTGCTTAGAACTGTAATCATTCTTAAATCCTTCTGGCCTCATTTTTCATTTTGTTCATTTGAGAAATAGAATTATAACCCCACAAGAGAGAAATTAAATAAAGACTTCCTTTCAAGTTCCTAAAATGATATTCTATAAAAAAATGAATTAAATGTTACATGGGGAATTGAAGTAGGTGGAAAGAACATGGCTTGTATTCCCCTTTTCCAACATTTCAAAGGACTACAACAAGAATGCAGGTCCTTAATTAGGATCTCGCTTATTAATCATGTTTGTATTTTAGGACCTTAGGAAAGTTCTCCAGAGGAATGCTGTGGCATACGTGAATCTCCATGATCCAATAAGAGGCAAAGGCATTTTATACTCCATAGCATCTCCTTCTGTTCAGCAACTAGCAACTGAAGTTAAAAAGGTGAGTATTTCCTTGTATGGTATTTCTAATATGCAGTAGGTTTGATATGACAATTCATATTTAACTGGCATTATGTAAGTTTTCAGGACAGTTCCAAAAATAATGGCTGAAAATGATAGGAATAGAATGGAATAGAATTCTTTATTGGCCAAGTGTGATTGGACACACAAGGAATTTGTCTTGGTGCATAAGCTCTCAGTGTACATAAAAGAAAAGATACATTCATCAAGAATCATAAGGTACAACACTTAATGATGATCATAGGGTACAAATGAGCAATCAAGTCATATTAGGAAACAGTCAATATAAATTGTAAGGATACAAGCAACAAGGTTACAGTCATGCAATCATAAACATTTAAACCTTGAAATGCTTATGGATAGCTATAAATTTCATGATAAAATCAACATGCCATGATATTAAATAATTGGGTATCAGATCCTCAAGATAATATTTCTTAGAGAAAACAGAAAAGGAAAACTCACTTCTGAAATTAGGAACTTTAAGAAAGGAACCATAGCACTTAGTCTTAGCTCTCTCTAAGCAGTTTACAGAGTCAGCATATTTTCCCCAACAATCTGGGTCCTCATTTTACCGACCTCGGAAGGATGGAAGGTTGAGTCAACCTTGAGCCGGTGAGAATTGAACTGCCAGCAGAAGTAATCTGCAGTACTGCATTCTAATCACTGCGCCACTGCTGTTGTAATAACCCTAATAAGACAACAATTTTCTCCTTTGATTTAGGGCAACAGAGAATTGCAATAAGAAATAAGAGGGGGGAAATTCTTCTTTGTAATACCAATGAGAAGTGGAAAAAATGATGCCATCAGGGTTGTTGAATCCACCCATCATTTCTCTTCTAAAACACAATGAAAAAAGATCTCAGTAGAAGTAGTTGCAAGATAACAATATGTGAACCATGTTCAATTGCTATATTAAAAAAGTTCCTGCTGAACTATATTAATAGAAAAAAGCAATAATCTATACCAAATTATATTGTTTGTTGGAGATGATAGAAAAACTTATTATTTGGAACTTAATAGAGTAGGGGATG
This sequence comes from Stegonotus admiraltiensis, assembly GCA_032468215.1. NCBI lineage: Eukaryota > Metazoa > Chordata > Lepidosauria > Squamata > Colubridae > Stegonotus > Stegonotus admiraltiensis. Next base: position 119,505 of record JANHZT010009781.1, on the reverse strand, counting down.
GATTGTCCTGCATTTCTCACAAAGCTTATTGGGGAAAAGAAGCAAAGAACACATTTGTAAGAATACCTGTAGAAACATAATAAGTTTCCTGATAGGAGTTGAGGTTATTTAGTCTTGTACTGTCCACTGGTCTACACAGGCTGGTATCCTCAAGCAATTTTCCATTTTTCAAAAAGTGTTGTTTCCAGCCATGGCCACTTCCAGCCATGGGAACTTCAAATCCCAGAATTTGCCAGCCACTATGGCCATTGGGGAGAATTCTGGGAACTGAAGTCCAGAAACCTGGACTTGCAACTTTCTTTGTGTTCCATTATATTGATATTTGAAGACATTTTCCAACAGGTTATTACTATTTACAGTGCAACATTTTTTTAAAAAATAAATAAATATCCTCTCCTCTCCTCTCCTCTCCTCTCCTCTCCTCTCTTCCCCTCCCCTCCCCTCCCCTCCCCTCCCCTCTCCTCTTTTTTGTGGTCTTGACTGGTGAGTGCCGGAACTAGTCCCTTCAGTTTTCTTGACAAGATTTTGGTTGTTTTTTGCCACTGCCCTCCTCCTTGGCATTAGAAAAAAGTGACTACCCAAAGTCACTTGGCTAGCTTTGTGCCTAATGCAGGATTAGAATTTCTGATCTTCCCATATTCTAATGTTAACCGGATTTCTTTTTTAAAAAGAAAATCATAAAAAAAGCAGAAAAAAGCATTACAAATCAGCTGTAAGTAAACAAGTGTAATAAAATCATAAATCTGTAAGAATATTAACACTGTATCTCTTGATATTTAAAGGAAGGGCTAAAATGGTATTTCAAATAAATAGAGATCTCAGATAAATATCTACCTGTGTCCTATTTCTGTTAACTGAGTTCCTTTATAATTGTATTTTTTTTCAGCTTTGTTTTGAACATCTTCATTTGGAGGATATCTGAAGCCTAGTGCACTCTTGTACTCTAGCTACTAGCAGTATCTATAAAAAGAAATAAAATAGGACATTTATAGTGATCATCTGGAATAAACACTTGGCCATTCTCAAAAGCCATGTTATTGCATATCCTTCATGCAATCTTCATTTCTTCAATCAGTTACAACTAATGTTCTGTCTTGGCACAGCAACAAGTCAGAAGTACTTCTTCTTCTTCTTTTTTTCTGGGCTTGCTGGAGGATGCTGACTGGAACCTTGAATAAACAAGGAAAGCAGATTTAAATATTTAGGTTGTGAAGCCAAATTGGAATTCAAACATTCTGAGATCTTTGAGAGCATGTGTGAACTCTGTTCAGCCATGCTAATTATGGCCCATTTTATGGGAGGGAGATTTTGCCAAGTTATATTTCTGTCTCTGAGTGTTCTGTAAACGAAGGTGCCATTGTCAGCTAGCTGCCTTAATGAATCACCATTTATTTGGCACCTTATAATGGAAAAGTCTGTGTTGGCTGGGGAGGAAATTAAATCCTCTAAATAAAACCATTAATTCATTAGTCTCAAATTTACATTTCAGAAGCACAAAAGTTACTCTGACTGAGCCATTAATTTATATGCCAGTAGAGTTGGCTTTGGTAAAGCAAAAACAAGAAAGAATCTCGGGGAACCTTGACATCTTGCTAATATATTGAAAAATAAACTTTGAAGCAAACATTCAAGATCCACAGTTTTTTTTTTTAAGTTACTTTTTCCATTCCATAAAACAAATTTTGCAGAACTAGGCCAACTTGCTGCAGCCAACTCGCCACAGGACAACTAACAAGAGTTACACTAATATTGAAGAAATGGTGGAATGGTATCATTAAAGAAATGATGCTAAAGAAGGGACAAAGTGAAATGTGAATGGCAAATGTGAAATGTGAACATGTAAAATTTTAAATAATTAAATTGAATTGTTGAATTGTTCCCTGGCGAGTTGGCCACGATGAGTTGTCTCATTCCAAGCCCATCTGGTATATAATATTTCCTTTCAGCTACAGTGGCTTTTATCCACCTGCACAAAAAAAAAAGGGGCGGGGAGCTTTTAGTGTGTTTTATACAGCTTTCCTAAATGAAATCTCCAAATAATGTGACAGATATTTTTTTTTGCTAAATCACATGCACTGAGCTAATTTTGACTGGGATTTCGTTGCATATTTGTAACTGGTCTGTGTTAACTTCATATTGGTAGTCTCAGTGCTTGATATTTTTCATGAACTATGTGTTAATTAAAGTGTTGGCAATTAGATCTGGAAATATGTGTTTTAGGAATGCACTATAGCAATAGTATTTAGATTTATATACTGCTTCACCATGCTTTACAGCCCTCTCTAAGCGGTTTACAGAGTCAGCATATGGCCCCCAACAATCTGGGTCCTCATTTTACTGACCTCTTAGCAGGATGGAAGGCTGAGTCTACCTTGAGCCTGGTGAGATTTGAAATGCCAAATTGCAGGCAGCCGGCAGTCAGCAGAAGTAGCCTGCAGTACTGCACTCTAACCACTGCACCCCCATGGCTCAGGACATGACAAGAACTGTAACGTGTAGATATGAGTTTCATTTAGCATATCCTTGTCATGATGCATGTTTAGTCTTCAGTGTAGACCTGTATCCAAGTATAAAAATTCAGAAATAGGTGTATGATTTGTATATAGTGTGTATAACATACACAAGATGAAAACATGTATTTATTTGCTTGTTTGTTTGTGCTCCTCTTTCCCAGCATATTTTCTGTCTCTGCAGTCCCGATGGGAAACACTCAATAATAACAGTACAACAGTAACTGGGGGTGAAGCAGTTTTTTTTTCCTTAAACCCAAACCAAGAAATATATCCAAACAATGAGGGAGACGAGCAGCAACTAATTTCCTAACAGTTCACTGAAACCACAATTTACAGTAAATGACAAGTTATGCTACAATAAACATAAGTAGAACAATATTAAAAAATTCTATATTTTCTCCTCTGACAGTCTCTGAGTTCTACAATTGGAATCAATAACTAATTAAATCCTGGGAGGAATTTAAATTTATTTGACCAAGCACATTTGCCTTGTGCTCATGAGAACCTACAGTATATAGGTAGTCATCACTTAATGATGGTAATTGGGACCAGAAATTCCATCATTAAACGTGGTTGTAAAGTGTCATGTATGTGACTGTGCCACTTATTCACAGAAATTCCAGCAGTTCTGATTGCCTTATTAATTGAGTCATCATGTGTCATTAAGCATGGACATCATGTGCCATTTGTGGCCTCACTTCCAGCTTTCCCATTGAATTTGCTTGTAGGAAGCTAGCAAAGATGGTAACAAATTGTGATTATGGGGAAGCTGCCATCAAGATGTTTTTTTTTTTACAAAAACACACACACACACACACACACATTAATTTATCTCTTAATGCCGCTGTGCTATTTCCATTCCCATCTGAAAAATCAAAATTAATAATCTGTGTGCCAGAGCAATGTATTTGATATTGCTATTTATTTTTAAAAAATACATTCCATTGTTTAGAAAAGACTGCATTTTAACAGGTTTTTCCTATATGTCTTCGCAGCTATTAGTCAAATTTAGTCATCTCTTTTTTTTTATTAATAAGAAAAGTTAAATAGGAAAAACTGTCACTGTTCATAATGTCATACAAAACTCTTTTTTTTTTTTGTTCCTTAGTTTTAAAAAGGAGAAGTTTGGTTGTCTTGAATGATATCACTGCCTACATGACATTACAATGAAGATTGACTTTGGTATGTTCCTAGGAATCGCATTTTGAGCTCAATTTTCTGAGAGCCTAAAAAGAAACTAGAAGGAGCAGGGTTTATATTTTTCAAAGTTTCCGTATAAAAGCCTTTCAGAATTCAAAGGTCAGGCTCTTCAAATCTTTCTTTTTCTTTTGAAATATAACTGCTATGGCAACTTCAAAAATCTGTTTTGCCTCAATCTATTTTAAAAGCTCTATTTCTCCGACTCTCTTTTGAGAGGCCCTTCTGAATATTTGCAGGCAGTTATCTTGCTTTTTAGCTCCTTTGTTGGAATACCTTTTGGTGGGTTATTTTCTAGATGCTGAAACTCTCTGCCGAAATTATGGAGGAAAAAAAATTCATAAAATCATGACATTACTAAGATTCCCAAGAGACCTCAGGTATAATTTCTAATGCCAAATAAGCCCGCTTCCTCTTTTCTTTCTCTCTCTTTCATACGGAGAAGTCCTTTAGTATATTTCAGTCTGCTACATGAAGGGTACTTTTTCAAACGGTGCCTGCCAAGGAAATAGGGTTAGACAATCCAAGCAAACATCAGTGAGGTAGTGTTTGAAAAGCTGGAAACGATGTGATCTGAGCACCCCTGTGTTCTCAGCTGATCTTATGAGGAGAAGAATTTCAGAAGGAGATTCAGCGCTAACTCATGTCTTGCTTTGAATGGTTCCCAAGCCACCAGTCTGTTAGAGCATACAAATCAGTTGAATAATAGACAGAGATCTGGAGGGAGACAAGTAAGGCTACACTTCCTCAATCTTCCATTCACATCTTATGTTTTGAGTGGAATAATATTAAGGGGATTTATTTGAGCATTTATTATTTATTAACTTATTTACTGTATTTATTATTTATTTATTAGTCCAATTTAGTCCTTCTCCGTAGACTCAGGACGGCTTACAATGCATTACAGCAATAGCCTGCATACTTTTTTTTATATACCTGCTTATTAGGGCTTTTGCCCCCCCCAAGCCCCCCCCAACTTT
>JANHZT010009772.1:148704-158860 GCA_032468215.1 Stegonotus admiraltiensis | reverse complement strand
TATTTGTCAAGCATATATAAGATAACAGATAAAAGTATAAACATGAATAGTTGAATAGATGTCACAATGTATGCAATTTTACAATGCTGTACATGATTTTATCACTGCAGAGGAGGCATTTGTGTGAAACAGTGAAACCTTTTCTCGTGCCAATTATTTCTGTCCACCCTGTATGTTCTGGCAGAATGGGTGTGCTCCAGGTTCCCTCTATTACTGTTGTCATCTCGTGGAACAGAGGAAGTGTGCCTTCTCTGTGTCAGTTCACACCCTCTGGAACAGCATCCCCACAGAGATAAGAACTCTACCTTCTGTCCCAAGGTTCCAGAAAGTCTCAAAACCTGGCTTTGGTCCCAGACCTGAAATTGATTTATTCAGAGTAGTATTGTATTTCTTAGGCCCTTGTTTTTTTTTAATTTGCATTGTTTATACGATCATTTTAGTCTGGGCTTTGGGTTGGGTCAAATCTACTTACCTTCCTTACCAGTTCGAAAGCGCATGCACGCATCATGTGTGCACGCACACCTTCTGTGCATACGCAAAAGGTAAAAAAAATTTACTTCCTGGTTAAAACCAGGAAGTAATGACACCCGGGTGGCAATTGCTACCAGATTTCTGAACCTCAGGGAAAAATCGCTAGTGGACCAGGCAATTCAGTCCGATCCAGGAGCATTTCATCCCTGGGTTGGGTTGATGTTTTATCTGTTATTATAGATGTTCTAGCTGTGTACTCCGAGTACTTTGGAGCTGGGTGACTAATAAATTCAAATAAAAAGTAAAATGTTTTTAATTGTATCTCAACTCTGGAGCCTCCCTGTTTATTTGTGATTATTCTGCCTACTTCACGGTTAATATTTGTAGGAAGAATTTCCAAACTGCAGATTGTTGCTTTTGTTAGCACTGGGTAGCGCTTCGGATTCAAAGGCAAAAATCTGCTTTGAATTTGAAGTCAGAGGTTATATTTTTATCTCATGTGGCCGGAAGCACTTTTTTCCCCCCTTTTGAAAATGAAGCACTGCACTAGTATTTATAAGAATAGAGGTAAAAAAAGTCAATGCAAAGGGTTGTTTTGTAACACAGATTCTTCCTTTTCACGCTGATTTTCATTCTCTTGTTTTCGTCTTCAACTTCTAAGGGTCTGCTGCCAACACACCAGCTTGTCAAAGTCTGTTATACTGAACAGCTGGAATGTGATCTCATGGCCCTTGGAAGATAAGCAGAAAAATAAAACTATTGCAAGACCCCTATGTCATCTCGATTAAGTATTTTATTTAGAGATAACAGTCTCATTGGGACATGGGAAAATTATAGCCAGGAGACCTCTTAGTTCTGCAATAAACCTACACTATATTTTACACGCCCTATTCCTCATGATGCAATTTAATTTGACAAAAATTACATCTCTCCCAAATGGAGCAGTGAAAAAATATGTACAAAAGCAGGCTTATTATCAGACACATTATCTAGAATATCTCAATGGGACATTGTTTGAGTACATATACTCACAAATTGATTTGTTTTAGCAAATGTAACATTATGGCTATAACAAATTTTGTTTTGTTTTGTACAAAACTGTATTGGCTTTCAATCATTCCTTTTGTTTAATGGAAAATCTGACCATAGAGAAATGTTGATTTCTTAGTTTGACGGGTGGGGAGAGTTAAAGTGGCAGCAATCTAAAGTGGAATATCCAGTTTGGTGGAATATATGCAGTCATACATAGAAAAGGTGTTGACTTATTCCCATTTGGATTTTAAGACATTGGTAGATAATAATAATAATAATAATAATAATAATAACAACAACAACAACAACAACAACAACAATAATTTTTTTTCAAACTTTGAAAAATTTGTCAGTGTTATATATAAATACATTGCAGCATAGATAGGATGACATGCATCCAAATGAATTTTTGTACAAAATGATCATAAAAAATTGCCTGGACCAAGAATAAAATTTGTTTAGCTATCTTTCTTAGTCATGATAACACTTCACTTGTCCATCCAAATTTAATACAGTGGCTATATTTTCAAACAAGTAGACATTTTCATCAACTTACATAATTTTATGTAATGTAATTATAATTTTCAGGTTCATTTTTCTTTGCATATAATTAGCTGCAGCAGATGGCTGCTAGCAAAAGAGAACTGAATTTTAAATATATAGTTGGATGAAAGGAGATTCTTAGAAGAGACATATTCTAAAGAGACATTCTTAAGAACACTGCTTTTCTAGCACTGAAGTTGTTCATACACATTTCAAGTTATGCAAAATATGAGGTAAAATATATTACTATGAAAGCTTCATTCTATGATGTTACAAGTACATATTTCCCCCAATTACTAGTGCTGAAGTTCAACGTACTCTATACTACTCTGTACCCCCTATTCAGTGCTAGAGAGACAGGTTAATTTTGTAATATTACTTATAACTCAGAAGAGTTTTCTTCGATGTACATTTTTGGTCAAAATAAATAAATAAAAAGGATTCACATGAACCAATGGTGGCTTACAATCAACAAGATAAAACATTTAAAACAATAAAACAATAAACATTAATGCTAAAATTGTGTTAAAATTAAGAAAGTTGGAAGGGAAGGGTGTCAGACCTTGGGGTTGTTGGGGGTGTTACTTGGAACCTTGACAAAGGGAAGGGAAGAGATGGGGTTTTATCTTAGTCCATTAACCCCCTTCGGAATGGCATGCCTCCATTGGGGCCCCATGTGAGTTGGCAGAGTCAAGTCTTCATGACCTTTCTAAGGGACAAAAGGAAGGGTGCAGATATCACCTTGGCACAATGTTTCAAAGAATGGGAGCCATGGCAGAAAAGGCTCTTGTCCTGGACCCTGCCAGCTGGAATTTCTTGACTAACAGGCCTGCATCATACCCCTTCTGCCAGTGTGAGTGAGGTGAGTCAATCTCATGGAGGTGAGAAGATTTCTCAGACAACTTGGACCCATGGCATGAAGGGCTTTAAATGTGATAATTCATAACTTGAATTGGAATTGGGAGCAAACTGGCAACCAGTGCAGCTCGCATAATAGTGATGTAACATGGGCCACTCTAAGGGCCTCCAAAACTACCTATGCAGCTGCGTTCTGTACAAGCTGTCACTTCCAAATACCCTTCAAGGATAGCCTCAATGTAAAGTGTATGGCAATAGTCCAAGTATGAAGTGACCAGGGCTTGAATGGCAAAGTGCAGGGATTCCCAATCAAGGAAAGGGCATACAACATGAAGTTGCACAAAGACTCTCCTAGCCACAAATGCCACCTGCTCTTTGAGCAGGCTTCGCAACTCCAAGAAAACCCCCAGATTGCACATTGCAATTCAATCCAGAACTAAGGAACGTTAAAGTCCAGATCCTGAAGATCCATACACCCAAAGTCATTCAATCTTACTAGGGTTAAGTGAAGCTTGTCATTCTCCTTCTAGATCCCCCAGCCTATGGAAACAATTTTCCAGTGCCTACTTTCAGAAATATGTTTCATCTCCTTAATCTATCCCATAGTCCTGGGGTTGCCTTCTGTTCTCCCATTTTAGTCTTTTTTTAAATACACATGCATAGCTTTTGTATCTGCACTTTCTTACTTTCAAATGTATCTAGTTCAGTTCTATGGTTCAGGGAAAACCCCTCTGTCTATATCTTTCAGTAAAACTGAAGACAGTAGACAAAAATCAGGTGAAATGTTATCTAGACATGGAATGTTTCCTTCACTGGAAACATTGAGTTCAACTACTATAACTCTGGTTTATCCATTTTTTATTTTGCGTTATCGTTATTTGTTATGTCAAAATCTAACTCTTCATTAACAGGATAAGTGTAATAAAAGCAGGAAAAATCAGCATTCTTTGTCTTTCACTTAGCTTCCATCAGGTAAAAATGTGAACTTATGGGCCACAAAGGTAGCAATTCAATTCATACCTCATTGTCTGCCAGTATTGATAGTTTTAGAAGATAAAACTAGAAAGGTGATATGAATTGGGATTTTTAAAAGAAAATTGTGAGTTTTGGAAGGATTCTAACTGATATTTGGTAAGCTTCATGACAGCATAAAGGTTTCACTTGTATGTTGTGCTTTGTGTTGTATATCAGTAGTGCCCTCTCTGTACCATGATGGTCTATTTAGTCACTTACACCCTGGTCATCTCCAAAATGGATTACTGTAACGTGCTTCACAAAACATTGAAAAGCATCCAGAACAGTAGTGAAGTCCAATTTTTTTTACTACCGGTTCTGTGGGTATGGCTTGGTGGGCGTGGTGTGGTTTGGTGGGCATAGTGTGGCTTGGTGGGCGTGGTGTGGCTTGGTGGGTGTGGCTTGGCAGGCATGGCAGGGGAAGGATACTACAAAATCTCCATTCCCTTCCCACTCCAGGAGAAGGATACTGCAAAATCTCCATTCCCACCTCACTCCAGGGGAAGGATATTGCAAAATCTCCATTCCCACCCCACTCTGGGGCCAGCCAGAGATGGTATTTGCCAGTTCCCTGAACTACTCAAAATTTCCGCTACCAGTTCTCCAGAACCTGTCAGAACTTGCTGGATTTCATCCTTGATCCAGACGCTTCAACTGGTGCAAAATGCAGCTATGAGGACAGTTATGCATGCCTTTAGGGGGGCACATATTCAACAAGTTGCACTGGTTGCGACTTTGTTTCTTGACCTTTTGACCTACATGAAATGGAACCAGGTTATTTGAGCGACTGCCTCTTTCTGATTATACCTACTGATCCCACCAAGTGAGGCAGGAGGGATATATTGCAGGCTTCATCACCAAAAGTGCTTCATCTGGTGGGACACAGGAGCCCCGCCTTTTCTGATGTGCCACCTCATCTTCTAGAACTTCATTCCTCCTAAATTTTATTTTATTTATTTATTTATTTATTTATTGTTTATATTTATATACTGCCCTTCTCCCGAAGGACTCGAGGTGGTGAACAGCCAACAAATAAAGAACAAGAAATATAAAATTTAAAAACAGTATTAAAATCTGAATTAAATTAATTTGGCCCACAGTTAAAACACCCCTGTATTAAAACCCATAAATAAACAATATTAAAATTTAAACAATTTAAAAGAGGCCAGCCCAGCTTGTTGAAATAAAAACGTCTTTAGGGCATGATGAACGGGACATTGAAACAAAGCAGATCAGCGGCCTAAATTAAAAACCTTTCCAAACAACGTTCAGAATGTTGATTAAAATTCTTGGTTCCCCAAGGTGGCATCTCATAAATGTATACATGCCAGGGAAATGGGAAGGAGTTCTTATTGAAAGAGTCTACCATGGACAACTTTCCATTTCACTTATAGCATGGAAGGACATCCGGAGCAGTGCCCTCTGATCACGGAGGTTACTTTTAGGAACAAACATACTTTTGTATATTATTGTTCCAGACCATTAACAAAGAAGACAAGATTCATTTCAGCCACTGAACTGGGATTAAAAACAACCTTCAAGATGAGAACGAACACCAAATATATATATATATATATATATTCTGAGAACGTATTTTACTGCAGACATTGGCACTCTAACTGTGTCTTGCTTCTTAGGATGATGGGGAAGACAGGAAAAGCAGGGCACTGTAAAAGCAGAAGACAGGGCACAAAGCACCCTGTCAATCATCCATCATGAACAATGATGTTATGGGTGACACTTTGTTCTGCTGTGGCACTGAAGATGGTGCTGGTACCAGCGTTCTTTTTGACAGGATTTCTATCATCTTTTGATGATGTTGACCCCTTTACTCATCCATCCAGAATTTGTTTTTCTTTAAAAAAAATGCATCAGTTTATCTCCACTCGTCTTATCTGGAGAAAACTCTGTTTGCAGTCATTCTCCCAGTTGGATTCACTGATCGTTAAGAAAATAATAGGCTTCCTTTCTGTAAAGGCTCCAAATGTATTTTGGGGGCAATATATATCAAGAACAGCGACTAGTTTGCAAATAATGTTGATTTGTGGTATTCTTTTCAAATGCATTCTCTTGTTTTTTCTTCTTTCCCTTGACTCCTCAATAAAAAGAGCCGACTTAGAGCCTGGGATTTATCAAATAGCATAAGTTGACTCATGGTAGACTGTTCTGCCTGATGATCTTAGGCAGCTGGATTCTGAGATTTCACACTCAAGCTGTAGCATTGAAAATGATTAGCAATAGCACTTAGCGCTTACATTTACGTATTGCTTCACAGTGCTTTTACAGCCCTCTCTAAGCGATCTACAGAGTCAGCCTATTGCCCCCAACAATCTGGGTCTTCCTTTTTATCGACCTTGGAAGGGTGGAAGGCTGAGTCAACTTTGAGCCCATCAGGATCGAACTCCTGGCTGTGGGCGGAGTTAGCTTGCAATGCTGCATTCTAACCACTGTGCTCCCATGGCTCTTAATTATTAAGATAATAATCATAAAATCATTGATTGATCGTTGTGCCATCAAGTCACCGTGGACTCTTAGCAACCATTTAAATAGATTTTTCTCCATGATAACCTTCCCTAATCTTGTTTTTCACGTTTTCCAGCAGTGCCCACATCATCATGTAACTGAGTCCCTCAACCTTGCTGCTGGTCATCCTCCTCTTCTCCTTCTTTCCACCTTTCCCAAACATATTAAATTACTTACTTCTAGTCCCCCATCCCAAACATTAGAGCCTTCCATTGAAAATGAGACATGGTATAAGATGCACCTGTTCACTCAACAGTCATGGGGGGGAGGGGCTTTTAGAACGGAGTTGAGAAATGTTTTGAAGTCTAAAAGTAACACTTAATATTTTGGGGGTAATTGAAAAATGGGTGAAGTCATAATGCGAAAAAAGAACTAGAACAAAGTTATCTGCTACAATGTCTTACCTGTCAACAACTACTTCAGCTTCAACTGCAATAATACACTGGCCAGACAAAGTCATCCAGATGCTGCCATTTGCTGTGATTGTAAGGCATCATTCTCGGCATAAAATGTTCATAGCAGAGACAGAATTGCATTAGAATATCAATACCCACCGAGAGAGGTTTATTCCTTGCAGGGAGTTCATTTTTAGAATACTACACATAATCTTCTAGAATGAAGAGACTCCTCTAGTACAGGGGTCCTCAAACTTTTTAAACAGGGGGCCAATTCACAGTCCCTCAGACTGTTGGGGGGCTGGACCGGCTGGGTGGGGCTGGGTAGGTCATGTGACTAGCTGGGCATGGCCAATTTAATAGTTTTGCTTTTGGTTGCATGTTGCTCTTTTGGTTGACTTTTCTTTTTACTAGATCATTCTTTTTCAGTTGTTTAGGAGTCTAGTGGTCCACTTCAGGAAACTCAAGTTTTGTAGCAGTTCTTCTCAGCCCCAAGGAGCTTGAGAAATCTCTCTGTGTCTCTCTTCTCTCTGTCTGTCTGTCTGTCTGTCTGTCTGTCTGTCTGTCTGTCTCTCTCTCTCTCTTGTGTCTATCTATCTCTCCTTCTCTATCTATCTTCTGGAGGTGGGGGAGGTGAAAAACAGGCAGTTTTTGCCCATTTTTTGGCCTCCTGGGGTATCTGTGCACCCCGTTTTTCATCTCTCCCCGCCTCCAGAAGATTGGCCTCTCTGCAAGCCAAAATTGTTGGCCTTACCTTTCAGTTCCAGCCCGCGGGACTAGCAAAGGTAAGTCTTGTGCTTGGCTGAAGGGTGGGCGGGGTGATGTGGGCAGCCTCATGCTTGTGCGTGGGCCAGATTAATGGCTTCATTGGGCCGCATGTGGCCCACGGGCCATAGTTTGAGGACCCATGCTCTAGTACCTTACCCTGATGTGCTGACCAGGGAATTGTTTGGCTAGTATCACCTGTTCTATATTCAATTTATAATTTTTATTTGTTTTATCTTAGATTCTCTGGCTAGGCCCTGCTATTTTAATGATATCATGAATTTGGAATGAGATCTAGTTCCTGAGATTGGGAAGAATGCAAAGACTGGGGTAACGTTTAATTCTTTATGAGAAGCAGTTTCAATATTGTATGGTTGGATGGTGCTATAATAAATCAAACTATTTGAGCAATCCATAAAAACATATGACAGTTATGCTTTCCCCCCCCCCCCGTCCCAGAGATAGAGAGGTCATCATTCATAATAGTGAAAATATCCAGAAATGTCCCTAAAAATAAAATAGAAACCCCCTTAGGTGTCTTTGCCGCAGAACAATAAAAATATTGCTTGCTGTAATATTTGTAAAAAGTAGAATCCTGTCAACTCAGATGCAATGAAGATGAATTGCGTGCAGAGAGTTATATCTAGTAGACCTATAGAAGTGGCACATGGGTGGGGGCTCTAAGAAGTAGACATTTTTCTTCTATCAACTCAAGGTTCTCAGCAAAAGCTCTGAAAGGAGCAAAGCATGCAAAATTAGCAGGAGCGTCTCACGAGCGTCGCCTCCTAATAATATTATTGTGCAGCATTCAACCTGTCAAACGAATCGGAATCACTTTGGTTTTCTGCAAGCAAAACATTGTCCTGCGGTGCCTTAAAAAAGTTCTGAAATTCTGTTACCTGTGACAAACAGCAAGACAGAATACTTAACCTATTCTGGATATTTAAGGAGCCTGTTCCTTCCTGATGAAAAGCGAAAAGCAAAAAACAAAAAAATAAAACTCATTTTCTTGGGTAAATATGTTTTGTTTGTTCTCTTTATAAGCTTGTCTCTACAGCTTTGGCACTGTTGGCAAGGCGAAATAGTATATAAATCTCTTTCAATAAAATAAATACTGCTGGTGTCAATCTCATGTTTAAGTTACAAGACCCAAGCTAGCAATAAAATAGAAGTGCTTTATTTTCTGCAGTCCTGGTTAGTGTTTTTACAGAAAAAAAAAGAAGTGAAAAAAAAAACCACACCCTGTCTGTATGGGACTATCTATGGCCTTTCTTAAATTAAGGTAAAGGTAAAGGTTCCCCTCGCACATATGTGCTAGTCGTTCCTGACTCTAGGGGGTGGTGCTCATCTCTGTTTGAAAGCCAAAGAGCCAGCGCTGTCCGAAGACGTCTCCGTGGTCATGTGGCCAGCATGACTAAATGCCAAAGATGCACAAAATGCTGTTACCTTCCCACCAAAGGTGGTCCCTATTTTTCTACTTGTGTTTTTTAGGTGCTTTCGAACGGCTAGGTTGGCAGAAGCTGGGACAAGGAACATGCTGTTATGCGGTACTAGGGATTCGAACCATTGATCTGCTGACCTTTCGATTGACAAGCTCAGCATCTTAGCCACTGAGCCACCGCATCCCTCTAAATGTCTTACATTACACAATAACATATTCATACAGAATGCAAGGATATCAAAGCCGTGCTGCAAAAAATCTAGACAGACCATTGAGCAGCAAAGAAATTGGGAATGTTGTATTTCTTGATCGTTCAGCATCTGAAGAAATTAAGTAGGGTTGGACAATGGTTTTTCTTTTCTGCTACCTGCTCCAGAACTTAAGTATCATTCCAAACTTAGTTATGAATCTTACTGAGAAGAGGAAAAAAAGACTGTGGCTTTTTCCTTCCATAGGATCTCAACAAGGTTCTTTCAGAAGCGACAAATCTGCAAAATGTTGGAAATGCCATCAGATTCCTGGATCGTATTATTGTATGTGGTGGACGTGTCCAGAAGCAATTAAGTATTAGATGAAAATTAAAACATGTTTAGAAGAAATGATACAACAACGTATGGATTTAAAACCTGAACTGTTCCTATTGGGTATCTTACCAGAGGAATTTAGTAAGGAAAATATATATTTGATCGTACATGTGATAACTGCAGCGAGGATAGTATTTGCGAAAAGATGGAAAGCAGAGAAAATCCCTACGGAGGAAAAAATAATTAAGAAAATATTGGATTGTACAGAAATGAATAGATTGATCTTGACTCTTAAAGAAAGTGAGGAATCGGAATATTTTCAGATATGGGGCGATTTTTTTATGGGTTGGAAAAGAGATATATATAGAGAGAGTGATACTGTAAAGAAAGAGGGGAGAAATGTTAGAACAAATGAAATGATATATATTAAGATATGAGAAATAATTGAGGAGGAGGGAGAAGTCATCTTGACCCGTTCCAGTCCGGCTTCAGACATGGGCACAGCACAGAAACGGCATTGGTCGCGTTGATTGATGATCTCTGGAGGGCTCGGGATAGGGGATGCTCCTCTATCCTAGTCCTATTAGATC
>JANHZT010009772.1:123059-133877 GCA_032468215.1 Stegonotus admiraltiensis | reverse complement strand
CTCCTCCTCCTCTCCTTCTGCGTCTCCTTCTCCTCCTTCGCCTCCTCCTCTTCTCCTTCTCCTTCTCCTCTTCCTCCTCCTCCTCTCCTTCTGCTTCTCCTTCTCCTCTTTCTCCTCCTCCTCTTCTCCTTCTCCTCTCCTTCTGCTTCTCCTTCTCCTCTTTCTCCTCCTCCTCTTCTCCTTCTCCTCTTCCTCCTCCTCTCCTTCTGCTTCTGCTTCTCCTCTTTCTCCTCCTCCTCTCCTCCTCCTCCTCCTCTCCTTCTGCTTCTCCTTCTTCTCTTTCTCCTCCTCCTCTTCTCCTTCTCCTTCCCCTTCTCCTTCTCCTTCTCCTTCTCCTCACATCTTCAGTGTTAGTAGTAAATAATTTTTGTACTGTTTACATTGGTAAATCACTTCCATACAAGCAGAACAAAGGAGTTCACCATACATAGTTACTTCAACTACACAGATCCTAGGGGACTGGTGGGTCTTTTTGCAATTTTCAATCATGCCTGACTTTTCCATAAGCACATTTATAAGTAAAATGTGCTTATAAATCTTCCCCACATTCAAGGACTGAAATTGAATGCTGATAGATCTTAAACTGAAGCAATAGGCCTGCCAATACAATTTTAAATTATCGCTAACATTCATTATGGCAACTTAGCCATTTGAGAGTTAAAATCATTTGCAAAATTGCTGATTGACCTGAATTTTTGATTTATTAAACCTAGCTAATAGATGCAACACAGATGTCACTATTAATACTATTATAAATTAGGGCCTTAATTCTGAACACAAAGCAGTGTGAACTTCAGCTGTGGTCATTTCCCTCCCCCTGCCACATTTTAAACTCAATCTGTACTACCAAAGTAATTATTTTAAAATGCTAATATATTCACGTAATTTTGTCCCAGTCCAGCTCTGGACCCTAGTTATATTGAAATGGGCTTTCTGTACTCCAAAGCTGGATTACAAATCATACACATTAAGAAAAGTTATTTCCCAATGTTTCATTGGACGGAGCTATTTATGTAACAGCGTTCTTAGTCTTTACTACTGAATGATGGTGTGGCTAGATCCCAACTATTTTAGGAATCTTTCATGTTTCTCTCCCTCTCCCTCTCTCCCTCCTTCCCTCCCTCCCTCCCCACCTCTGAAAATGACTCAAGCTTTACAATATTATACCATCTGCATTATTGTAATAAAATGTAAATAGGTTGGATAATAAGAGTAAGACACTATAAGCTGGTAGGGAAATGTAGGTAGGCTGGATAGTAAGTAAAAAGGAAGTAAAACTTACAAATAAAGAAGGATCATAACAAGAACATATGAAGAACAGTTGCAGGAATTGGGTTTGTCTAGTCTAGTGAAAAGAAGGACTAAGAAGTGACATGATAGCAATGTTCCAATATTCGAGGAGCTGCTACAAAGAAGAGGGGCGATTTTCTAAAGCACCAGAAGACAAGACAAGAAACAATGGATGGAAACAAATCAAGGAAAAAAGCAACCTAGAACTAAGGAAAAATTTCCTAACAGCGAGAACAATTAACCAGTGGAATAGCTTGCCTTCAAAAGCTATGAGTACTCCACCACCGGAGGTTTTTAAGAAGAGACTGGACAGCTACTTGTCTGGAATGGTATAGGGCAGTGTTGGAGAACCTTTTTGACACCAGAAACCGGAAGAGCAGCTCCATGGCATGCACACGTGGATGTCCTGGAAACCGGAAGAAGAGTTGAAGCTGAGCTTCTGGTTTCCTGCGTGTGCATGTGCACTGGTCACCCTGTCTTCTGGTTTCTAGCACGTATGTGCACATGAAGACCAGCTGGCAGGCATGCATGCGCTCACCGGAAACCAGAAGCTCAGCTTCCTGCATCACACATGTATGCCAGGGAGCTTCTCTTCTGGTTTCCAGCACGCCAGGCGACGGGCGATGGCCGGCATGCCTGGAGAGATGGCTCTGCATGCGCCTTCTAGCACGTGTGCCATAGGTTCTCCATCACGGGTATAGGGTCTCTTTCTTGTGCAGGGGGTTGGATTAGAAGACCTCCAAGGTCCCTTCCAACACAGACAACTGTGTTATCTGAACCGTAAGAAGGACCAGATAATGCTGATCCTATAGAAAACAACAATGTCCAACAGAACAGCCCACCTAATCGCATACAACCTGATAAGAAATCATATAGTAACCAAAATGGAAGCACCAAAGAAGTCAATGACATGTCTACCAGTAAAAAAAAGGAGAAAAACTCAGAGAATTGTAAGCAAACATTCTCAAGCATCGCCATGTCAAATGCTCCAAACTCTCTAGATCAGCTTGCAGGAAATGAAACTAATGGCACAAGGATAAGAAAGAAGGAGGAAGCCTTGGTTACCTTCCTTCCCATTTATCAGTCAATTTAAAGGTAAATTCCCAGTGACAAGGTAACGGTGTGAGAACTCCAGATGTAACTTTCTGATTGGATTCCCCTGCTCCCAATAATCTTGGCATTCCTGACAGAGCCTCGTGTTCATCCTGATTAGCTGCTGCAGTTAAATATCCTCTAATGCACCGATGCACTAAGCAACTCTAATTCTGCAGACAAACTTCCCCCTCAGTAGGAGATAGTACTTAGAGCTGACACGAGAAAGAGATCTATATTTTGTCTATAGGAAGCAGAAGTGTCCAGGAGGTTAATATTGCAGTTTGAAAGAGTGCAGCAGATGGTAACAGTGTGTGGCAGTGAACCAGCTGTACTTCCTGCACAGAATTGCCCAGGTGTGACAGAGGTATAGCCTTATCCAGCTGATCTCTCCCTGCAGACATCATTATCAGTTAGCATGGCTGCTAAGGATCTCTGGTCACTGCTCACATTATCTGATCCGTTCCTGTCTTAGTTTGGCTGTTGAAAAATGTGTCAACATGCGTCAACAGCTCTGGCTGTTGAAAAAAAAAAGTGTCAAGAACAATGCCATCTAAACTCTTTGGATCTCATTTCCACTCATCCAAGGTGTGATGAGTGAACTGGCCATACAAATCTTTGCTGTCTGGAAAAAAAAAACAGTGGAGGGACACAAATAGGACATTTCTTCTATTAATGACCCTGAAATCCCCTGCATTGGAGTGAAGTCAGGATGAGTGGATGGAGCTTGAGCATTTACTAGCCGGATGCCCTTCCTGACACCTACAGGAAGTTCACAGCAGACAATAACTCATAGCACCCAGAGAGAGAAATGTCTGCATA
Organism: Stegonotus admiraltiensis; assembly: GCA_032468215.1. Lineage (NCBI taxonomy): Eukaryota > Metazoa > Chordata > Lepidosauria > Squamata > Colubridae > Stegonotus > Stegonotus admiraltiensis. Next base: position 130,673 of record JANHZT010009772.1, on the reverse strand, counting down.
TCTGCCACTACTTAGGATCAAACTCACAGCCTCCTAATTGTGAAGTGAGAGCATCACCTCTAGGTCACCACATGCTCACAAATAGGATTAGTAATGTGTGTGTGTGTGAGGGGGGGTGGAGAGGGAGGGTGTGGGTGTGTAGGGAGCGAGAGAAAGAGAGACAGACAGAGAGAGACAGAGAGAGAGAGACAGACAGACAGACACACACACACACACACTCTCACACACAGAGAGACAGGCAGACAGACACACACACACACACACACACACACAGAGAGAGAGAGAGAGAGAGAGAGAGACAGCCAGACAGCCAGACAGCCAGACAGAGACAAACAGAGACAGACGGACAGAGAAGCAGAGAGAAAGAGAGAGAGAGAAAGAGAGAGAGTTTACCAGGAATAGTCAAGATTTAGATGTTTATTCCTTGACTTATATTCTGACTTGTAGGTTTAATTGTCTTAATTACTTCTGATCAGCCCACAAAAAGCACGAGAAGTAAATTTGTAATTTTTTTTTAATGGGACATTTTCAATGGGGAGAAAAGCTGAGACAGCAGCGCTAATCCATTTTCTCTGTTTTACTGTACCTTGGTTGCTTTTTAATGCAGTCAAGTACTTTGAGTGTCCATTAAACAAGAAAACATCCTAAAAATAGATCAAATGAAACTAACAGACAGATAAACAAAGAAACCTTCTGGTTTTTACTGCTTCAGAGAAATATGGATGAGAAGGTCTGGTGGATAAAAGAGATAAAGACAATCTTTAAATAAGAAAAGTGGGACCCAACATTCAGCTAAAATGGAGTTGATGGGAATATTTAAATAACATTTGATATCCCTGTAAATTGGCTCTTTCTTTACTGATTTTGTGAAATGTCTTAATTTATGAGATGGATACTTGGAATGTAGAAAGAATAATTCCATTGATACTTTTGGGAAAGATCGAAGCAAATATAATTGACAATCAGGTAGAATTTTTATAGGCATGATATTTTCATTGCATTTCTTTTTTTTTCCCCCAGGAAATCCAATAATCTATAATCCCAGGCTATCTGAAAAAAGAGTATTTTGTACTCCGAGGCAATGAAATAGGTGAGCTGAATGGAAATAACTAATCCAGTTGTGTGAGGCCACAGAGAATAATTTCATTTTTTTCCCTCTTCATTGGGAAAATAAACAAGAATAATCAGATGTTATTGACTTTGGGCAGAATAAAGAGGCCTTCCTCAAGAAGATTTTGTGATGATACGAAAAACACCTCAACTGCAAATTATTTACTGTATTTTTCGGAGTACAAGATGCACTTTCCACCCTCCTAAAACTGGGTGGAAATATCTGTGCATCTTATACAGCGAATGTTGCCAAAGCCCTATCCACCGGCCAGCCCCCGGCCAGCCCCCACCTGTTAGCCATTTTCGGCCTCCACGCATAGCATTTTCAGCCTCCACACGCTCCATTTTAGACCTGTTCCAGGCTGCAGGGATCACCACAGCACATCGCTGCTGATTGCTGCCTCAGTGCATCGCATTTTCGGCCTCTGAGCATCACGTTTTCACCCTCCGTGCATCATACTTTCACCCTCCATGCATCACAGTTTCGGCCTCCGCACACCTCATTTTTGGCTTCCATGCATCACGATTTTGGGCAGTTCAAGGCGGTGGGGATCGGCAGGCCTGGAACAAGCCAAAAACGTGACATGCAGAGGACAAAAATGGGGCATGCTGAGGACAAAAACGTGATGTGCGGAGGCCAAAAAATGCAACGCGCGGAGGCAGCAAACATCGGCGATTGGTACTGGTGTGCGGTGGCGATCCTGGCAGCCTGGAACAGGTCTAAAATAAAGCATGCAGAGGCCAAAAATGTGACGCGCGATGGGCTGTGGTGATCCTTGCAGCCTGGAACAGCTGATTGGTGGTATTCTGGGAGGCCAATCCAACTGCCAATCAGCTGCTTGTGCTGAATTAGACTGTGATAATGTGCTGAAGCTGACCAGACTGTTTGCTCTTCGCTGCAAGGATGCTAGCCAGATGAATACCGATGGATGCTGGTAGGCAGAGGCAGAATTTTTTGCTTCTTGTTTTTCTTCCCAAAAACTATTGTGCATCTTATACTCTGAAAAATATGGTATTTTGTTACTCCAGATAACATGATATCTTCAGACCACTCTGAAATGGAATATATGGATAGAATATGGACACTCGTATGGCCTATTCAGGTGATACAAACCAATGAAGAATTCATCACATGAGCAAGAGCCCTACAAGCCAGGCTGTGGTGGCAGTGAAGAATCAGTTGCCTAAAGTCCAGCCTGATTATCTGCAGTGGGGAATCTTTGCACTTACTGTAGCTTTGCACATTAAGACATTGTCACATCTCATTTGACTATAGCTAATAACAGTGCGCTGAGTGTGATAGCTGAGCGATTACCTATATGATCAGAGCAATGAGCATGATGGCTTAAAGAGAATGAGCTTGTCAGCTGGAATCTGACAGCCTGGGTTCAAGACCCGAGCTCCGCACAAATAGGATGAGCTCCCATTCCTTACCCCAGCTCCTGCACACCTAGCAGTTTGAAAGCATTCAAATGCAAGCAGATAAATAGGTACCATATCAGTGTGAAGGTATCAGCATTCCATGTGTTTTTCCGCATATAGCCATGTTGGCCACATGACCAGAGAAGCATCTTTGGACAATGCTGGCTCCCTCAGACAAGGAATGGAGATGAGCATCATGCCTTAGAGTCAGACACGATTGCACAGGGAAACCTTTACCTTTACCTAATATCAGATCTGTCCAAGTTTGTGGCAGAAATTAAATCCAGAAATCACACTCAGGTAACTGATGCAGCAGGATTCATTAACTTCTTTATATACATAATAACACATGAAGTAAATGTACAATACCAACAGCTGATTCTTCCAATGTGGTAGAGAGTTACAGGCTAGTTTCAGTTTCAATTCAGCAGACGGACTAGACCAGACTTGTTTACAGCTTCAGAGCTCAGAGCTTAAGACAGACAAAGCTAAGCCTAAGCCACACCCAGGCTCCCAAGCTGTTTCATTGGCTGATTTAGTTGCTGTGCCTATACATTGGCTGACCTTGTTACCATGTCCTATTCCAGCCAGTTCCCAATGGCTGACCTGTTGCCATGTCTATCCCAGTTCATGCATATTCCGACAAGATCAGTCGAATTGTTTATTTGCATGGAAATGATATCAGATCCCAGCACGATCCCTAATAAGATAGAACCAGGCAAGGCCAATAGGCCTCTTCTTCAGGTCCATAAATACAACCCCTGCTTTTTTTCCATTGTACTAAGGTTCTCATTTAAGCACCAGACTCCATGGAATAGAATTAAAGCTTCAATTACTTCTCCAGAAGGACTTTGAGAATAGAGAAGGTTTCATCATTCTTCTTCTTCTTTTCTTCTTCTTCCCCTGAATGGAATGATAGTGAATCTAACTTGACAACTGGTTCCAGCAAGAGTAGATTAGGGAGACAATGTCAGCATGAAAACAGATGCAAAGCAATCAAAGGTAACTAAATGGTGGACACTGAACTATGGACCTGCCATCAAAACTTTTCCGCCGGACCTTCAGAGCAGGACTATTAGCAACCGTTTGCTTAGCTTGCTTTTTCAAAATCTCCCTTTTTCTCTTCGCTTGCATATTAACCAGAAGGTTCAACGCCAAAGGACATTAAGTCTCTATTCAACAATCACAAACTGTGCTGCTTCATTCCAGATTGCTCGTAGAACTTTATAAACAACAAGAACAAGAAGACGACAGTCTAATTTAGATGATTCTCTAATACAAGCAGACGTCCAAAAGTCAACTGCTCCTATTGTCTTCTTGCAAATGATCACAGTCCGGAAGAAACACAATTCAAGGTTTTGCCACACCTCACAACCCGAATCATTTATTTATGAAACTTAAAGCATTCATAAAAAGAAAGGCAATATTTTCATATCCTGAATTCCAAAATAGTAAAACTTTCTGTGATGATCGCCGATTTCTAGTACCAAATGGCTCCAGTCTTTTCCAGTCATTCATTGTGCTGGATATTATTGCAAAGCTGACATTGATCTCAGAAAAGGGGGAGGGGGAAAACCACCGATGTTTAGGAATTCCTGGTTTGTTATCATTTATTAAATCTGTGTTTAACTTAATAAGCTGATTCAGCTGGATGCATTCCTCCTCCAATTAATTATAATCTTGCTTTGTACACAACCGCTCTACCATATCTTGTAAAGCAACACATAAACCCAAGCCAAAACACAACAAAACTCCCCAAACAGATAAAGTTAAATAAAAAAAAAAGTTTATAAAAGGAAGGAGTTATAATACAGCTTTCCACATTTTATACCTGCTTTCCTAAAGCAGTGAAAATACCAACCTGGTTGAAGCAAAAAAAAAAAAAGTGGGGGTGGGGGTGGGGGAAGGCTGTTCATTATGAATAAAATAAAATCAAACTTTAAAAAGTAAAATAATAAAATTGTTCATGTGACCTAATGATGTCCAAGTATAAGATGCCACCACCGTTAAAATCTGGATCTTTTAAACAAGATTCAGGGGAGTTTTTTCCCTGCAGATGTTATACTCAACCACATTTGTTCTAGACCCGTGATGGCAGTGCCCTCTCTGATGACACACGAGCCATCATCCCAGTTCAGCTTTGCTGCGCATGTGTGCACACCTCCCGCTGGCCAGCTGGTCTTTGGGTCTCTGCCGTGCATGCGTGGGGGGTGGGCCACGTGTGTGGGGGGCATGCATGCGTGTGCAGGGGGCAGGCTGTGGGGGGGCACACACATGCATGGGGCAGAGCATGTGTGGGACACACACACATGCATGCACTGGGGTGGGATGCATGCATGGGGGGCCACAGGCGCATTGCATTTTGGGGGTTCAGGTGCATGTGCGCGCTTTGGGTGCTCAGTTCGGAAAAGGTTAGCCAACACTGTTCTAGACATTCCTGAATTTGGTCATCACACTTTTCTCCAACAAGATTTCAACAGGCTATTAACTTGGGTTTCAGTCTGGTCTGGCAATGAGTCCTTTGCGGAGAGAAGCATCTGATCTCATAAAGTGATGTTTTGTTTTTTTTCCCCTGGATTTGGTGCAAGCAGAGGAAGGAAATTGCTTTTTTTTCTTCTTTCCAATATCAGGGAATTATTTCAAATTTCCTTTTTCGGTCCCTCATATTGCTCTGCGTTAGATTTCAAGATAGCTTCATCTTGGCTTTGAATTTAGTGTGTCAAAGGTAACACTTGTAGTGTGGCATTCACAAGCCCAATGATCAACAATCTTAGTTGTCTTATGGATCAAAAGGCCACCAACCTCTTTCTACAACAGGGGTGTCAAACTCATGGTGGCATGGTGGCATCGGGACTTTTTCCCCTTCGCTAACCTGGGCATGGGTATGGCCAGCATCCGGCCTATGGACTGGGAGTTTGGCAGCCCTGTTCTACAATAGCAAAATTTTGTCTTTCTACAAGACAACAATGGTTGCCCCATTCAACACAACAGCTACAGAACCTTGGTGCGCAGTGGTTAGAATGCAGTATTGCAGGCTAATTCTCTTGATTGCCAGCAGTTCAATCCTGACCAGCTCAAGGTTGACTCGGCCTTTTATCCTTTCGAGATCGGTAAAATGAGGAGCCAGATTTTGATGGGCAACATGCTGACTATTTAAACCACTTAGAGAGGGCTGTAAAGCACTGTGAAGTGATATATAAGTCTAAGTGCTAGTGCAATTGCTATTGCAGAAGTCAATAGCTGTATCCTTTTTATCACAAAGGGTATGTGTGTGTATTTGTGTATTCTATTTGTGTCTTATTGGTTTGGGACTGTAACTAAATCTATAAAATAAATAGGGAAGAACTGTTTCCATACAGAAAAGCTAGGATCCCAGTAAGCATTCTGAACAAATCCATTCTTAATAAGACACTGCGGAAAGAAAATAGAATTACAAATCTTACCTTAAAAATTCCGGAGGGCAGAAAGCGAGGGTATAAAATGCCTTAAAATGAACAATATACTAAAAGAACTTCATTGTCTGCTTATTTGCTTCTGGGCACAAACTAATATGGTTCTTACTTTTAAAGCTGTAGAGATGCCTTCTTTCAGAAGAAGATAGAGGAGGTCATCTCCTGAATGATAAGTGGTCAGAATGTATTTCTAATGCTGCTGCCATAATGTTGAAGATACAGTATCCCATGGTGGCACAGTGATTAGAATGCAGTTTTGTGTGCTAACTCTGCCCACAGCCAGGAGTTTGATCCTGACTGACTCAAGGTTGACTCAGCCTTCCATCCTTCCAAGGTCACTAAAATGAGGACCCAGATTGTTAGGGATAATTTGTTGACTCTGTAAACAGCCTAGAGTTCAAACCTGACTGGCTCAAGGTTGACTCAGCCTTCCGTCCTTCCAAGGTCACTAAAATGAGGACCCATATTGTTGGGGGACAATATGCTGACTCTGTAAACCACTTAGAGAGTGATATAAAGCGGTATATAGGTCTAAGTGCTATTGCTTATTGATATCCCTCTGTTTCTCTTGCTCTTGGGTTTTTCCTTGGCAATATTTGCTCTTTGGAAATTTTCTTACTGGTTTTTACCATCTTCTTAGCTGAAGACTTTTTTCAATGGCACCAAACATCCTGCTTTACAATACTCTCATTCTCATTTCGCTCCCCTACACATCTTAAGAAGAACATCATGGCTTCAAAATCGAAGGGACCGGTTTGGACAAAACTCAAAAGCACTTTTTTTGTGCAGCTATTGATAAAAATAGGATTGCCAACATGATCGCCAACGTCCGATGACATATGGCACAAGAAGAAGACACATCTTAAAAGTTGTGTTTTATTGTTCTGGTTAGTAATATAATAGCACGAATGGATTTAAAAAGAAATGAAACTGATTTTAAATCAGAGTTTTCTATAATAATACAGTGTAGAGGTTCATACAATAGAAATTCGGCAAGTAATAGTAACAGCATCTTCAATTTTGTTCATTCACATGAGCCACTAACATCTCAACAGAGTTTGTAATTACTCGGTGCAATCAGTCTCTAAATCAATCAGTCAATCAACCAACCAAGTTTTCATGTAACGAATAAATGGTTTAAATAAATATTAGGAAATAGAATAGGTTCTTGCTTTCTCTACTTATTTATTTTACCGTCATGATATAACTACTGGTCAGTCAATATGGCTGAAAATCCAGGAAAACATCTGCATTTTATTCGCAGTCAAAGAAGAGCCAGAGAGATTTTTAAAAGAATGAATCCACATGCTTTCTTTGCAAGGAAACTGGTTCTTTCCTTCGAGGGCATGAAATTCTAGTTCTGGGCAACTAAGCCACATAATGCAGAAGCAGGTTTTTTGTGTGTTACATTCTCTTCCCTCAACAGATGGCTGGTTAAACTCTGCACACTCGGGAAATCAGTATTAGATTTCTACCCAGACCTCAGAAAATAAACTACAACAGCAAAGCCTCGGGAAAAAAAGTAATTTCTCTCTTTCTTTCGCCCATACCACTGATAAACATTTCACAACTCTTCTCCCTCTCTCTCTCTTTCTCTCTCTCTCTCCCCTCTCTCTCCCTCCCTCCCTCT
>JANHZT010009767.1:0-12660 GCA_032468215.1 Stegonotus admiraltiensis | reverse complement strand
CACAGAGAAGGCCCTCCCCCTGGGGGTCGCCAGTCGACACTGTCTGACCGACAGCACCCTGAGGAGACCCTCTCTATATATTAAGATTATAGATGGCTGCTATGTTGCTGTAAAATTTTACCTCATACTGTCCTTGTTCATGGTAAAGTTTCCCCAGGTTATAAAGGCAGCTAGTAACAGAACTCTTATGAGCATGAGGATCTTTTAAGTTTTCATCGGGAATCTCTGAACACTTCAAAAATGTCTTCTTGGCTTCCTCAGCTTTGCCTTGATTCATTAAGATGATACCAGTATTTAAATAAGCAGCTGAAAAAAGGAAAGGGAAATGTAGCAGTTGCACATTCATACATGTTCCTATTATATTTGAAGTTATTTAAAACCAGAAAAATGAAATAGCTACAGGTTGACAGTTTCTTCAAATCTAGATTTGCCCTTTTAAACTTTTTAAGGTTGAATTACCTTTCATCAAAGTCATATATTATCCATACTAATTCTACAGCAATACAAGACTTCCTTTATAAGGTATTGATGTCTTTAATAATTTGCCATAATTGTCATAATCATAAAAAGGGGTAAAATACCCCAATTCAGTACATTTGAGAGTCAGTAGATTCAGTAGAAACAAAAACTGCTGTCCAAGTGAACAAGGTAATCTTATGGAAATTAAAGCCTTTTGGATCTGGGAAGATGGCAGAGTAACTTAAACTGCTTTATTGCCTGAATATGACATCTTCAGCTTTCTCTTTCTAGAGAAAGAAATGTTAGACTCTTTCATCGATTTACATTTAAACTTGAACAAGTACCAATTAAAGTTGGTTAAGTACTATATTGATGTTTCAGAAGTCACAGGCTTTAATTTTTCAAAGAGTATTTTGAGAGATTCCTCATTCACTCACGGGACTTTCACACATTAGAAGATTCCACATGCAAGCATATCAAGTGATTGACATGATATGTAGCATGAACATTCTATTTCTCTACACCTATAATCTAATATCCTGATTTAGCTACTGATTTTGTCACTAAAAGGTTGCTTATCAGATGAAATAAATAACAGAAGTCTTTTACCAAACTTGTTGAAGCAGCCCAACAACCCTGAATTGCCTCTTAAACATGTGATCTCTCTATCAAACAGCTTACTTCCCTTACTGCCATACATTTGAGCATATTTCAGCTTCTTTCATCTCAAATCAAAATTAAACATGTTACTCTGGCAACACAGGTTTGCCTAACAATAAAATAAATAGTATAGATAACATTCAAGATCAACTATTTTACTGTAGTACAGCATCTTTACATTACAGTAATGATGGCCCAGGTGTTATCAAATATATTGGAACCATGCAGAAACATCTGCTCACATTTAACAGAATTAAAACTTACAGATTTTCTTTTTAATAGTTTTATTTATAACACAACACACAAATGAGAAGGAACAGTGTATTTTAAATATAACAAGCATGCAACTTTACTTACAGGCTAAAGTAGGTCTGCTTCCTATAGCCAATTTATAATAATGCAGTGCTTCTGAAAACCTGTTGTTCTCCTGCAATAATAATCCCCTGCATTTAGCAGAGAAAAGGAGAAGACAAGAAGATAATTGCTGAGAATAAAATTGTGAAAAATGGAATATCAAGAAACATATTTACAATGTACCTGAGAAAGATTGCTACAGATTTTGCCATATGATTTTTAAATATATATATATAAGAAAGATCATTTTGAAAGAAAGAAAAATGAGCAACAATCATTTTTGTTCTCCGAAAGTAGTCAAATTATGCTATTGTAGAATTCCACTTCCTTGAAAAGGATCGAGAAAGGGTTTCTCTTTTGTCAAGTGAAAAAAGGAATTATACAAAGTTCACTATATGTTATTAAAATGGCTGCCTTGTCACTTAGAGAAGAAAAACTGCCACAATATGCATATGATGTAGAATGGAATAGATAAGAATTGTTGTCACCCTTTATGAGCTTGGTGAAAGGGGCAAACATTCTTATAAATAACTAATTTTCCAAAAATATTATTCCAGCTAGTGCTTTGAAATCTCTTTAAAGAGTTATAATTCTTGGTATAAAATCTGAAGCTACTGATTTTCAAAATAAAAGTTAATACTAGGAATTAGTAGTAAATATCTACCTTTAAAGTACTATACTAAAGAAAGAGCCAGAATGGTTTGAAAAGAAAAAAAGGAAAGGAAAGGAAAGAGAAAAAGATGTATCCGAAATATTTCTTTTAACAAGGAAAATGTTTACTGATTTAAGTAAGTAAAAATGGTTGACATACTGTTTCTTTGTTTGAAGTCTATTTACATTCCAAGAGCAGTAATTAAAAATACATCAAATAAAGCAGATACAATACACATTTATTTTAAAAAAGAAAAGTGTAAGATCAGGCTGAAGCAATCACTAATAGGAAGAGGGCATCAAACGGCTTCCATAAGTCACAGTTACAGTATTACTATAATGTTGCAATGTTCTTGGAGAGAACTTCAAAGAAGACTGGTCATCCCATAATCAGAGAAGGAACCAGGTTTTCTAACAGCAAGTAGTATAAAATCTGTTCACTATTGTGTATAAAGTATATACAATGTATAAACCAGAGGTAGTTGTACTTATAACCATTCATTTAGTGCTCATTCAAAGTTATTCTGTTGCTAAAAAAAAATTGCTTATGACCAGTTCTTGCAAATACAACATCTGCAGCATCTCTTTAGTCATTTGTTCAAAATTCAAGAGTTTGGCAACTGACATGTATTTACATCAATTACAGTATCTCTGGGTCACAGGATTGCAATTTGCAAAATCAAGAACAGAAGTTGGATTCACTAAATGACACAATTCACTTTAATAACTGTAGTGATTGTGATAAAAAGGTCATAAAAGGAGGTATGACTCATTTAGCAACCACTTCACTTAGCAATGGAAGTTCTGGTCCCAGTTGTAGTTGTAAATTGAGGGCTGCCAATAATGCATTTTATTATTCAGATGCGATTTTCATAAAGGAGGATAATATATGCTGTTGTCAACTGAATGGGTAAGATATCAACACTAGCCAGGTTGAAAAATATACTGTGTGGGGCATGTGAAATGTTAAATAAAACCGCCCCCACTAGGAATAATCCCAAAAGGTAGGGAGATTGCACTGATTAGTTCTATCAGACTGGAAGTCATAGTCCCAAATATTCTGCTTTATTTCGGCTATCCCTCTTCTCCCATATCTGTGATGGTGAACCTATGTCACACATGCCAGGGTGGCATGCAGAGCCCTCTCTGCGGCACGCACACCATTGCCCCAGGTCAGATCTCCATGGCGTTTCTTTTGTGAGCTTCTGTTTCCCTGCAAACCACAAAACAGAAGCCAACTGGTCTTCAGGTCTCTGCTGTGCATGTGTGCATGCCCACGCACATGTGCACTTCTGGGCATGTTTCTGCACATGTTTGCACATGCACATGTTCACGTGTGTGCACACACATGCCTTTCAGTTTGGGCATATGCACGCAAGCAGTTTGGGCACTCAGTGTTCAAAAGGTTCACCACTGTCCTATATGCTGATGATATGTCTATTATGTCTGTAACTCATATGGGTATGTATCATATCATTCTATGGGTATGTACCATATCATTCTATAGCTCCAGAGAACTCCTTGAAAATAATTATTCTAAAACAATGTTTTAGTACTTTCAAGAAAGTGCTTTAAGTTTGCAGTAATTTGGAAGATCAATAGACAACTTATTAAGCAACTTAAACTTTCAAATATCTATGTATTTATTTTCTGTCTTCCAATTACCGGACTGATCAAATGAGTGAACTTAATGTAAGAGTGCAAAGAGTATCCCTTGCAATTATCAAATATGCAAGTCAACATGGCCACAACTACATCTCAGCAGCAATTAAGTTATTTAAAGCCAGAGTTCTGGGTCTGATGCCATATAGTACCCAGCTGGGTATCTACAAGGACACCTCTTGAATCAATCAAATCAATCCAATCAAAATTTCTAAAATCTATAATGTTTGCCCTCCATTTGAGTCTTAATGTTCTCCTAGGAATTATGGAATTAGGGTGGACTTAGGGTGCATCTCCATTGGGGCTCATCTGAGATTTTGTTGCCTTTGTGAAATAACCTTGGTTCATCTTATCTTGTTAGGTAATTCATTTTTATGAAGACAAATAAAATACATTTAGCATATTGTGACATATTGCTCCAGACATATTATAAACAAGTCGTTACAACACCACTAATTTACTAGACAAGGTTTAGCCTTTGTATTTTCAGTTTTGTGTAGTATTCTTTCATGTAAATTGTGAAGTTATGTAAAATAGCATTGACCCAACTGATCAAGTTATCAATCATAAATCCATTTACTTTTCAAGATATTATTTTCTTCTGCAGCCCAAATCCTAATCTCCTTAATTGTATAACATCTGCCAAATGCTAAACAAACTAATATTTTAGGTCAAAAATCAAGATGTAACTGATGTCATTTATCATTTTCTTGAAGGAAATCCCCCCAAATAAATCTACACTAACAGTGTTGAGATAAAAAAATGATTTAGTTAAGGTGATGAAGCCAGAGGGTTTATTTATTGTAACCATTTGCCTTGAGGGTCAACTGCAGCTCATTAAAAATGTGACCCACAATTATATATCATACAATGGTGCTTAATATTTCTGGTGATAAGTTTTAGGATTTATGTGGAGAACAGAACATGTTTTAGGTCATATTTATGCAGAAATATTAAAGTTCAAAAGGCTTCACAAGCTATTCAGCACCAGCGTATATCTCAGTCTTTAGGTCTAGCTTCTTATAGCACCACAGGGAATGGACAACTTTCTACCATTTTGCTCATTGGCTGGATGAAAGATAGAAAAAATGAATTAATAGTGACAACAAACTGACTATTGTAATTTTGGGGGGCGGGGCGGGGAAGAAGGGTGATAAAAATCTGCAACACTTATTTTTCACAAACAGAATTAAAAGGATTACATTTTTGCAGCCAAAATATCAAATTGATAAACTGAAGACTGAATCCTGATCACTGTGCGTATGTGTAATAATTTGTACACCCATTCACAGAGAAAACAGTACCTATATACAGAGATAGAAATGTATTACATTTTTCGTTGTTGTTAGTTGCGAAGTCGTGTCCGACCGATCGCGATCCCCATGGGCAACGTTCCTTCAGGCCTTCCTGTCCTCTACCATCTTTAACTTTCTTAAATATTTTCTTAAATACTTCAATCTCCTCAAGATGTAGCCTTAAATTCCAATCTCATTCTAAAATGCACAAATTCCAGCAGGCAAAATACCTGTAGATTAAACTCTGCTCTAGAAATACCCCAAATATTCAGGTATGAGCCTGCCCTGGGGGCAGATACATGATCCACCAGCAGTTATGATGCATTTTGCTTTGCTTTCTCCTGCAGAGAAATCTACCCAAGACTGTGATACTTCCACTAAACCTAGATCCAAATCTCATTAATTTCACAAAACTAGGTTGGCTAAACCTTGGGTAAAGGACTTTCACCATATGTGATTCAGACTTCTACTGTACGTGATAAACTGCTGCTTATATCAGCTACTGTCCTAATTGAATGTTGTGTAGCCCAGCAAGTCTTTACTCTGCTGATTGTTCTTGTATTTTACACTGATGATAATCTGAGCTATCAATCAGGTTTCCTAGCTCAACTGACAATGTGCTAGAGCCAAACGCTATAAGAAGTACTCCAATTTTTAGCACTACAATTAAGCTCTGGGGCATCTAGAGAGCCAGCTGATTTTTGACAGGAGCTTGAGGTTTTTAACAACAGGTTATGTGGACTGTCTACTAATATGATTGATGTGGGGCAGATAGATTCTGGCAATAGTGCAGGGTGTTCCACTGAAATGTTCAATTTGCTCGCTGTGACAGATAGCTTGTATGATTCATAATAGAACCAAGCCCACTGATGAAATTCTGCAAAAATTCTGAATTCTATTGTGCAAAGGCTGTTACACTACTACTGGAAGAGATTGGCATGTTTTATGTTGTTAAAATGCTATTATTTGTTAGGCAATCCAGTTAATATGCTATTAAGAAATGAAAAAGTAAACTTTTTTATCCATTAATAATTGCACAGGGCTGACATAAAGTAGTGGTAGGTTATTTCAGATTCAAAATCATATACTAATTAGGATACTGAAATAAGCACAAATTATTTTTCATTTGTTCTATAATATGTTTTTAGAATTATTCTTTGATAACATATTCTCTTTAAAAATTTGCTTCCCATTGAAAGGCTGTATTGCTAAGAATGTTAGATAAACTGCTTTCCCATATTGAAAAAGTTAAGTTTTGAAATATTCAGTATAATGCATTGTATTATATCATGTTTATTCTACAAGATTTTAATGTTCTATTCTCTTTATTAGCAGATCTCAGAATGAACATTTTGCTTTTATTAGCAATTTTAGTATTGGCAGCCAGTGTAGCAATTCAATTTTATTTTTCCCTTCTTTTCCAGAATGCAAGTATTTTTAGAGCTCTTTCACTGGCTATTTGAAATCTGTAGAGATGCGAAATGAAAAGCAGATGCAAGAATGAATATTGAATTCTAGTAAATAATTAAATATTTATTTAATATTGTTTAGTAAACTTTATTAGAACAATGTGATGCCCATAACCTACATGTTTTCAATCAGAAAAATGGGGAGGGGGTGGAAGAGCAATATCTTCAGAAAGTAAAATATTTATCTTCCATATCCTATTTCTTTTCTGATTTGAAAACAAAACCAGTAGACAACTTCTCTCTCTCTCTCTCTCTCTGTGTATTTCCTTCCTTCCTTCCTTCCTTCCTTCCTTCCTTCCTTCCTTCCTTCCTTCCTTCCTTCCATGGGTACACATACATATGTATATGTATGTGTTCTTAAGGATATAAACATGTATTTATATGCTCAATCTAAGCACTCCTAAATGCACAACAGATACTCATTGTAGCTAACTTTGATGCTGCTGCTAATTAGTTTGCAAGAAGATAACTGTCAATCTCTTTAATTATCTTCTCTCATGTATATGAATGCAACCATAGTGCCCGAAATTGCTGTTGGGATAGCTGCAAATATAATCTCTCCTACAGAAGTCATGTTTGGATGATTATATCTTGTCTTATTAGCACAACCCTTTTGTATCCGCAGAAAGACAATTTTTATGACCTACAATACAGACAATTTAATTAAATATAGGTTCTGATTTCATTTGAATCATAAAGTGATGTTTGCTATATGACTACCATAAAACACTGAATTACAACTTGCTTGTTGTGAATCTGACTGTCACAGTTTTCAGGTTGTGTAAAATTTAAAACAAAGATTATTTAGGTATGAATACAGCAGTCTCTATGTGTAGACATAAACTTCATACAACAGCTTAAAATCCCTGGACAAAATAATTAATAGATAAAATATTCTTCTTTCGGAGGGGGGGGTGCATGTAGAGTTTTATACAAACATTTTAATAAAGCAATGACCATGTCTGATAATAATTATCTCTACAAAGTCTACATCAATAAGCACCTTGTTCAGAGATTTCAAGCAACATCAGGTCTTCAGTCCATCAAGTAATTGGAATTGTAAATTTATCTTTCCGATGTGGAATAATAAGTCTCTTTGCAGTAAGAATGAAACAGAGCATTTCTGCTGTCCAGCTGTGGAATCCCAAGTAGTTGGTATGTAAATCAAAAGAAGTTGGCTAGAAAAATATTAAAACCTATCCCAATTAATATATGTATGACTTCCTAGACCTGTGATGGCTAACCTTTTTGCCATCGCGTGCCAAAAGCAGGGGGAGTGTGGGGTTGTTACGCACGTGAGTGCCCACACCCATAATTCTATGTGCCCTGCCCCCGCATATGTGTGTGTGAACCCCCCCATGCTTCCCTTGCTTTTGGAACGTGATGGCACAGTGGGCTCGGTAGGTCTATTTTTCACTCTCCCCAGGCTCCAGAGCCTTTCTAGGAGCCTGGGGAGGGCGAAAATGGCCTTTCCCACCCTCCCTGGAGGCCCTCTGGAGGCCAGAAATGGCCTGTTTGCTGACTTTCAGTGGGCCCAGAAGGCCCGAAAATCAGCTGGCCCGTGCACACATGTGTGCCAGAGCTGAGCTCGCGTGCCCACTGATATGGCTCCGCGTGCCACCTGTGTCACCCATGCCATAGGTTCGCCATCATGGTCCTAGACCATCATAATTATATGACATTGTAAAAATATGCAATTCTCACTTTCTGAATCTCCAACAGCACCATGAATTATTCATTTCTTTTCTAAACAAATGTGGATTATAACTATTATTTTTATTGAACAAGCTATAGTATAAGATCTATTTAAATTTTTGATGCAGACATAAAAGCAGTCTCCCGTTCTTTTTTTTTTAATGGGAATCTCCAGTTCTATATTCTATTCAGTCTTCGCAATTTACATATTGAATTGAGTTTTTTGGCAACAAGTATTATAAAAACTAATTGTGTTATTTTAATCTCCTAAAATTTGGTAATCTATTTTAATAATTTAGGTGTAAAGAAGCTGAAATTGTTGCTGCTCCAAATTGAGATGTCAGTAGATGTTGCTATTATTGCTAGAGGGTGGCAAAAGAAAATTATATTTCTTCTTTAACATAGGAAATGATAAAAAATTATCAATATTACTCAATAATTCCACAGTGTTCAAATCAACATACTGCAACAGTGACAGAAGTTGCATTTAATTTATTGTACAAACAATCCAATTAATTAAAATTCTTATGCATGCATATTTCAAAAAAGGCTTGCGAAGAGGAATTTATATTGGATGAAGCCATCCAAAATTGGTAGTAGACAGAAGATACAGTGATGTAACTCAAAAACCAAAAAACCTAATTATTAACTGCAACTGCATTTTGAATGTCCATCTCTATCTAGAGAAATAAAGATGAATCTATATTGCCTAAAGTTCATAATTTGCAGATCTGAGAATGAAATGGGTAAAGGTTTATATCTTTTTAACTTGACCTTTTGAACTGCTTCCAGACCCTTGAGTTTAACTATTGACTATTCTGAATGCCTTTGCTACATATATTTGATATCTTTATTTTTTTCTCCTTAGAAGCCAAAATTATTGTGGAAGGCAAGAGAAAATATAAATCAATTTTAGGAAGACTCCCAATAAACACTCCTCTGCTGATCCTGGGTTTTAATATTTAACAATAGTCCTCCTTCTGAAGCTTAACAATGATTCAAGAAACAACCTCTTCCCAGTTACTACTCCACTAAATGAAGAGAGAACAGGAATGAGGGTATACAAATGACATTTAAAATGAAATGAAAATTTAAATTATATGGTTCAGTCCCTAAAACATTCAATCGAAGGCTAGAAGGAAATAGCAATAGCACTTAGATTTATATACCACTCTACCATATTTTACAGCCCTCTTTAAGCAATTTACAGAGCCAGCATATTGCCATCAACAATCTTGGTCTTCTTTTTAGTGATCTCAGAAGGATGAAAGGCCGGAGCCCCATCAGGATCGAAATCCAGGTTGTGGACAGAGTTTTCCTGCAATACTGCATTCTAAACATTGTGTCAACTTAGTTGTTCAAAATCCATTTAGTCTATATGTCTGCAATATTATGTAAGCATGATTACCAATGAAAATAGAGGACAGAAGGAACCAAGGCTTGAAAAAATAGGAAGGAAGAAAAGCGAGCTATTCCTCTATCTTTCTTAAGCCACTTAACTGTAGCTAAAGATGAACTGGGTTTTATTTACAAGAGTCCCTGAAATTATGGTTTGCTTTTTCACATACATTCTAATAGTTTCTTTTTCATCTATTCTACTGCAAATGCCTTGATTGCTGGAATAAACAAAAAGTTAGGATCTATATTCAAGAGCAAGTAAATATTAAATAAAATATTATCTTTTCAAGATGCAGAAGCATTTGAAAAAACATACACCGATTATCACAGTTCGAATACTGTACAACTCTGATAATGCTCTACAGCAAAGTTCCCCAAACTTTCTGACTTTGCGGAACAGCTGGGGGGAGGAGATGGTTCCACATGAACGATGAGCAAGCATGCACAGCTCTATTAGTGAAAGTGGTGGACACACGTGCCTGCCACTTGTACAAATGGAACATGCTTGCCTGCTGCTTGCGCAAGTGGGCATGCACATGCATGCTTTCCCACTTGCTATTTCTGTGGCCTGGTTCTGAAGGGCTCAAGGCCTATTAGTGGGCTGTGGCCCAGGGTTTGGGGATCCTTGCTCTACAGCATTTTGAATTGTATCCAACATCTACTGAAAGCTAAAGAAATATCTGAAACATGGATTATGTTCCAGTGTAAATCAACAGCAAGCCATTACATTTTGTAAAATTTCAGATCCTGAGTAGTCAAAGTTACATTCATCCCATGTAAATTAAATTATAGTAGTTTTCAACCTTATGATGAAGCAGATGTGAATTGTCAACTCCTGGTCCAGATAAGGCTGCAACAGGCATACAAGACAAAGGTAGCAAAGAATTTCCTTAGCCAAGGCCTAACCTGCAAAGCATTAGTCACTGAGATGTTAGAAGTGACTTCCAACAGTCTCCTTTAGATGTTGTAAAGCAGCAGCCAGATAGTTGAATCCTATGATATCTTATAAGGAATAACACAAGGTCAACTCACCTTCTATCACTATCATCAACTAAATCTACTCACTCAAGAAGGATTAAACCAATTACAGATCAATAGATCCATGCTTATTTCTTGCAGACAGTCCAAAAGGATATAATGTTCATGTTATATGTATATTATTTTGACTGTTCACCGCCCTGAGTCCTTCGGGAGAAGGGCGGTATTAATTAATTAATTAATTAAATAAATAAATAAATAAATAAATAAATAAATATCAATTGTATCAAATGCTGCTAAGAGATCTAAAATATACAGGAAAGCCATACATCTCCCAGATGATTTACCGAAGTGTTTAATATGGCTTACATCCTTGAATCTTGACAAACAGGGTTTCAAATAATCCATTTTATCTAAGATACTCTACAACTAATTCCCATTCTTTCCACAACCTTCCCCCCAAAAAGGCTGGAAGCAGGTCAACATGTTTAGGTCCAGGGAAATCCTTTTCAGGAAGGGCTGCACCACTTTGTCTTAAAGACAGAATGTTGCACCTCTTCTCTAAAGAAATGGTTAAATATCTCCCAGATATATTTTTCCTCATATTTCTAGCAGTCCAAAGCAACCAAACAGGCCCTAATTCAACCCCACAGAAAGCTTTATGCTCCAGAACATCCTATCTACTTCCCCAGAACCTCAACGCTTCTGAAATTTAAGGCGGGGTGGGGGGGATCAAAATAACAGAGAAAATGTTTGCTAAGGTTACCTTCTTACATCTTTCTCAATCTTTGGAGTTTCGGTTGAGATTCTGGTGAGTCTTTTAGCAAAAATGAAACAATTGTTCAAAGCATGCAATTGAATATTTCATGTTTCTCTCTACAATAGTTTTTTTCTGGGTGGACAAAATGAGGTGGCCAAGTAACCATTCTGGCTGATCCTAATCAATTGCCAAGCATGTTACAAAGAGTAACCAAGAGTAGATATTACTGCAAGAGAAGAAATATTTCTCAAGCCATGTTTTAAGTTGTGCTTGCAATCATTTTCGTGTGAGCCATAAGAATTTCTGCATTTTGTATACAGAAAATCAGCATTAGCTGTAACTTTCAAGCAAGCTTCTAAGAACACCACAATGCAGCTGTCTAAATAGACTGCCACAGAGTGGAAATTGGTTTCCAAGTCCTTGTTACAAAGAAAAGCTGCCATTGATTTACCAATTGAAGTTGATAAAATAGCAATCTCAACTGCTACAGTGCCTTGGGGCCTGCTGGTAAGTTCTAGTCAGCTGGATCTGGGGCAAGGTGCTGGGATGAATCTAAAGGGCTATTCATAAATACAGCACCCCACTAGATCTTCTGGGAAATAAGTTGCTATTTCACTGCAAAGCAGAGTCAAAATATCTGATGATCTGATAAATGTGAAGAACAGAAAGAAATCTGTCTATGTTGGAGTTTGAAATAAGATTAATGAAAGCTAACTGAAGGCAAGAGGAGAGATGACAGACAACAGGAAAAGTAATAGCTAAATATAATCTGCATTTACTGAATCTTAATAAATGATTTTATTCACAGACACATAAAAAAAGAAGCCATATATACTTACAAGTTATAAAGCATATCAGCCATGTTGCTACGATAATACAAGGCATTTCTATAGGCGCTTTCAGCTTCAGAAATCTTACTCTGGCTCTTCAAAACATTTCCAAGGTTACCCCATGCTGCCAAGAGAAGAAAATAGTATTGAGGAGGAGTTGCAGTCCAATTATACACAATATAATGTCTGAATTAGGAGTTCTTATGACAAAAAAAATCTACACAACCTTTACTCTGATTCAGTTTTAAAACCTCAGCCGACCCCATTTTCATTAGACTATATTATTTCATATACTAGTAATAACTAGTTGAACAACAGCCACTGTTTTAATTCCAAAACCCATATACTCTCTCTATATCAGTGTTTCTCAACCTTGGTAGCTTGAAGATGGGTGGACTTCAACTCCCAGAATCCTCCAGCCAGTGCTTCTGGCTGGAGGATTCTGGGAG
>JANHZT010009766.1:10192-21770 GCA_032468215.1 Stegonotus admiraltiensis | reverse complement strand
GCTGATTTTTGGGCCTTCTGGGCCCACCAGAAGTCAGGAAACACACTGTTTCCAGCCTCCAGAGGGCCTCTGGGGGGTGGGGAAGGCCATTTTTGCCCTCCCCAGGCTCCTAGAAAGGCTCTGGAACCTGGGGAGAGCAAAAAACGGGCCTACCAGGTCCACCATGCCATCATGTGCCAAAAGCGAGGGGAGCACGGGGGGGCGGGGTGCATAGAATTATGGATGTGGGCACGCGTGCATGTGACCCCACAGCGCTCCCCCGCTTTTGGCACGCAATGGCGAAAAGGTTAGCCATCACTGCTATAGATGGACCTTTCATGCAAGGCGGACTATTAAGGACTCAAGTTTGCAAAAGGACTTGGAAGATTACAAGAGGTGACTGGATTCTGGATTCTGCTGGATGGTTCACAAGATCAGAATATAACCATAAATATACTACAGTAAAATAAAAAACTGATATTCACATCTAGATCTTCCCAAGCCTGTTTTTGTGAAGCGACTGATCAAGATACCCATCTCATTGTGGCAATGATTTTTTTTATCCTTTCTTCCCTTATAGGATTACTAAATAAGCTTTCTGCACAAAAGATTCAGATCTGGGGAAAATGGCGTACATCTGATATTACTGACTGTAAATGTGCAACCTATGAATTCCAGCACAATTTTTCTTGGCATGTAATTCAGTCTTTCTTGGCATATGAAGCTACATAACCTGCTCTCAGATACTTGAAAACTGCCATCATATCTTTGCTTAGCTTTACTTTCTGCTAAATTAAACATGCCTAATTCCTCTTTTAACCATTTTCTGTGCCTGAGTAGCTCATGCATTTAAAATCTCACATTATTAAATCCCCCTCCTTCCATATTGTTTATATGATCTTTGAATAAAGCAATCAAAACTTGGCTTTTATTCCAGATGAGACCTTGGCAATGCCAAGTAATCTATTTTTAAGGAAGCTGCCACACTACATTTTGCTTTAAATCTGCTAAACTTTTAAATTAGCTCTATATCCAATAGTTATTTCTATATTCACCTTGGACGCCTGGAAATTGCTATGAGGCAACTAGGCAGGGAAGTTTATGTAAACATTAAAATTGGTTTTCTTTCCTTCCCTTTCAGGATATTAAATTTATATTACAAGAATAGGTGTGGCATTCATTATCTCTAGGTCTGGCCTAATTCAGCAGTTCAAGTCATTATATCATACTAGGTCTCATAACTCTGTAAGACACTGATATATAGCAGTGGAAGAAAACATTGAAAAATTGGAACTCTTCTTTTTTTTCAATGTTTACTGAATATAAGGTTAGCTTCCATATGTTGATGTAATCACTGCATGTACAAGCTCGTTGCAAGTACAAGTTATATTCAGCAATATAAAAAAGATGATTTCAAGCACGTAGCCAGTTCTTTAGAGGTGTGTCTTAATCATGCATGGGTGTGTTTTCTTAATAGGCCCAGTCACCTATTAAGCCACAGTTATCTTTTAGATTCACCCACATATTAACAATCACTTTTTATTTCATCATGTTACTAGCCAGACCCTGTCACCTCAGTCTAGGATGAATGGCTGGAATAAGGAAATGAATAGCCACAGAAAGCAAGCATGTTTTTTATTGTCAAATTTTTCTTGGGAGGAAAACAAAAGGAACAACAGAGAAAGGATAAAAGTTTTTCATCCTTTTTCTTGCATCCTACATTTTGAACAAAAGAACAGCTTGGAGGTTTAGACTGCTTTATAGCATTGGCATGTTAAGGACTCATATCCCATTACAATTTGTTTTGAACTCTAAATTATTGTTAGTAGAACTTTGGATTGTTTTTATTTTATTTAGGTAAACCTCGAAGCTGTAAAAAAAAAAAGCTGCAAGGAATTCTCAGGACTTAATAGGAATACCTGTTCAGAGATCTCTCTCATCAGCATTGCTTCATCTCATCTTTCATTTTTCTTGTCAAGGTGATACCCTTGGTTATTGTATCATTCTATCCATATGCAGCAATGGGGAAAAAACTCTGGGGAGGAAGATCATTGTAATTGTTAAATCTTGACATTTCCCACAACAAATTGCTTCCTCTTTCTTGTTCTTTAGTCTCTAATCCTGTTAGTATTCACCATGGGAATGACGTATTTCTTTCTTTGGGTCTTTCACCAATGTTACTGAGAATGCTGTGCTATTGTTTAATGCGCTTGTTTGACTTTTAATCCAGCCTCCTTTCATAGTCTCCCCAATTTTTGTCAAATTATATTGGTTTGATGCTCATATTAAAGGACAACAAACTCAAACCACTGAACTTCCTCCATATGGCTTATTATTAACTCCTGTTCTTTAGGCATGGCTTCACAACCAATTGGGCTGTACTCTTGTATCTTCTAATTGGGACCACATTTTTCTAATGGACTGTTAAAACATCAAGTGTAGTCTAACATTTGTTTATGTCAAGATATATTTATACTATCTCTACCCACCATGTTTGCAAAGAAAGTATGAGTTAGACGAATAGAATAGAATAGAATAGAATAGAATAGAATAGAAGAGAAGAGAAGAGAAGAGAAGAGAAGAGAAGAGAAGAGAAGAGAAGAGAATAGAAGAGAATAGAGTTGGAAGGGACCTTGGAGGTCTTCTAATCCAACCCCCTACTGAGGCAAGAAACCCTATACCATTTTAGACAAATAGTTGTCCAGTCTTTTCTTAAAAACTTCTAGTGTTGGAGCATTCACAACTTCTGGAGGTAAATTTTTCCACTGATTGTTCTAACTGTCAGATTGGAAATTTCTCCTTAGTTCTAGGTTGCTTCTCTCCTTGATTAGTTTCCACCCATTGCTTCTTATCCTACCCTCAGGTGCTTTGGAGAACAGCTTGACTCTCTCTCTTTGTGGCAACCTCTGAGATATTGGAACACCGCTATCGTGTCAACCTCTAATCCTTCTTTTCATTAAACTAGAAAACATACTCAATTCCAGCAACCATTCTTTATATGTTTTAGCCTCCAGTCCCCTAATTAATTATCTTCTCTGCACTCTTTTTTGTTTCATGGCAATAAAAACTGGATGCAGTATTCCAAGCGTGGCCTTACCAAGGCATTATAAAGTGGTATTAATTCTTTACATGATCTTGATTCTATCCCTCTGTTAATGCAACATAGAATTGAGTTGGCTTTTTTGGCAGCTACAGCACACTACTGGTTCGTATTTAAGTGATTGTCCATGAGGACTCCAAGATCCCTCTCACAGTTACAATTATTGAGCCGGATACCACCTATTCTCTATCTGTGCATTTGGTTGTTCTTGCTTAAAGATAGAACCTAACGTGTTCTGGTTGGTTCACAATATCAAGATATTCCCTCACTAATGAGATGTTTATGTATTTACCAGCAATGTAGAAGTACCCAGTATTCAATTAAACAGGCAGTGTCTTTTTAAATGCTAGCACTGCCAGGAAAAGATAGACCTGTTGAAACATCAATATATACTTAAAAAGACAGAAGTGATAGTGACATTGTCTGTATGCCAAAAACAAATGAATTGTAAGAGTAGGACTTTCCCATTATTTGTCAACCTTAACAAGAGGTTTAGCTGCCAGGACAAAGGGGTCATCTATTCTTCATGGCATTCTCCACTTTTCCACATCTTCAAATTAGGAAGGCCATTAACAGAAAATCGATCTTACATGTCTGATTTAAAACAAGCAATGCAAATATTCCCCTCAAAATGTTGGCAATTGTTACAAAAACACAGGTGTTTGTGAGAAATTCGTAGAGTCATAGAATTTCAGATCCCAAAATTCCTCACCTGAGAATCATGGCAACTAAAACGAACTTTCTCCCTATTTAAATCTGAGTATTATTCACTCATTTTTCCAGCCTACAGTAGGAATATACTGTTGGGCAGAAGTAGAAAACCTGTGACCCAGTGGTAGGTTGCCCCCAGTTCTCACCGGTTCTAGACAACCAGTAGTAAAACCGGTGAGAGGCTCTGCCCACTGACCTTGACGTCATGAAAACACTTCTGAGCATGCGCAGAAGCTTCTGCACTTGCAAAGCAAGTGCGTGTGCACGCCCCTGTTGCAAACCAGTAGTAAAGGTAAGTAGAACCCACCCCTGCTGTGACCTATTATTGGTGAAATCACAATGTATTTCAGACCCATCAAGCATAGCTAAGTGGTGAAGGATGATGACATTTTATTCAGCATATTTTGGTTTATAGGTTTCCTGATCTTGGATGGGTGTCTCTAGCTCTCCAAATGAACTATAAATTCCTCCACTGATAGCACTAGAGAAGCCTTTGGGAATTGTAGTACAACAGCATTTGGGGGGGGGTGTTTCCCCATAATTTTGCTATTTATGTGGGCATAAGTGCCATTGACCTCGTATAAATAAATCATAAATCTTTGCTCAGCTCTCATGTTTTCTCAATTAAATTGACCTGGATGAAAGTAAGTCATGTGACGATCCATTCAGCATGAAATTACCACATGGTCTTTCCTTTTCCATCACAGCCAGGTTGTTTTCACAAGCAACCCAAGAGTAAGTCAAATGAAACTGATATGAATTGTGGATCTCAGAACCACAAATACTGATAGTCCTTGGTTACTAAGGCATTGAAAAAAAGTGATTTATCACGCTTTTGGCTGTTGCAGCATCCCCATAGTCACGTGATCAAAATTTGGATGCTTAGCAACTGGCATGTATTTATGACGGTGGCAGCATCCTGGGGTCATGTGATCACTTTTTGCAACCTTATGACAAGCAAAGTCAATGGGGAAGCCAGATTTATTTAATAACCATGTTACTAACTTATCAACTGCATTACGTGCATTGATTCACGTAACAGCTGTGGCAAGAAAGGTCATAAAGTGGGACAAAACTAACTTAACTGCCTCGTTTAGCAACAGAAATTTTGGCCTCAATTGTAGTGGTAAATTGAGGACTGCCTGTATTGTAATAGCCTGAGACATCATCCATCAGTATATAAGAATTGTTCTGCTAAATCAGACCAAAGGACAGTTAATTTAGTATTATTATTCTTAGGCTATCCAATCTAAGGCTTAGAGCATGGGTGTCAAACTCACAGTGTAACATTGCTGTCATGTGATGTTTTGCAATGTTTTTTCCCTTTGCAGAGCAGGGGTGGGCATGGTGCATCCGGCCCATGGGCTGCCAGTTTGACACCCCTGGTTTAGTGTAAACATCCATCTAAAACTGAAAACAGTCCTTTCCAAACCCCTTTTGGCCCAAATCAATTTTTAATCAGGATAGCACCTCTAAATATGGGGATTCCATAGAATTATTTTATCCAAAGACCACAAACAATCAAGCATCTTTTGTGCATGAACAGTGTCTTCTCTAGGATAGATACTTTGAAGGAAAATAATTGCATTCAGAGAGAATGAGGGTAGTTGAGAGTTCCGAAATGAGAAAAGGCAGGGTGCTTGTGAAATTCACACAGCTGGCAAGCTGCTCTGGCCAGAGTGATGAGTGATTTGATGACCTGTGACTGGACGGCTGCAACAGGAGTTAATTCCTTGCTCGTGCACAACCGGATGTTGCAACCGAGAGAGGATTTCATCCACCACTGGCAAACAGCTCCATCCAAGCTTAATGCCTGGCAGGCTTAGGAGGAAGCTAGGTAAAGAAACTAGGCCCAGCCCATCCCCTGCCTTTTTTTTCTCCCCAGATCTTTCTCCCCAAGTCAGAGCAACCAGCTGGTTCAGGGTGAAGAATTTGGGGGATTTCCCCTTCCGCTTTGATCCTCTGGCAGCCTGAGGGTGCTGCCAGGGTGGAATAGATGGGTCCCTAGCCAGCAGCTCCTGGAAACTTGCCTCTTGGGCCAACCTATTTCCAGGCTCAAGGCCAGTTCCTTTTGGACTCCTGTTCCCCCTTCCCCAAATTGCCATGGAAACCTTCTCCACACTCAGCTTCCCCTCTCAGTCACCTTGTCTTCTGAAAGGCCTTCCCCTAAAGAGGTCTTCCCTCCACAGGGCACCCCTTGACCCAAATCTCACTCAGGGGGAGCCCCAAGAGGGACCTGAACTGAAAAACAGTATAAGAGGGTGGCTGTTTGTCAGCCTGCAAGTCCTACGTCTTGGCAGGCCAGCTATGCTTCACAAAGGGGCATTGAGAAGTCTCTCACTCTCTGATTTATATACACAGAGACACACACACATAGTCTTTTTCACAGCACCAGGCATTCGATCTTTTGTTCCTTTACTGGGAAAAGTTGCCTCACCCAAGGCGCTGGCTGGGTAACCAGCCAAAGCCTCACACGGGTGGGAGGAAAGAATGAACAGAGGGGGATTCGCAGGGGAACTGGCTCAGGTTGGCCTGACACTTGCTTCCCTGAAGTCTTGACCGTTGTGTGAGGCAGAAATTCAACAGGCAAGGCCTTTCCTGTTACAGCATCTGTTGAATTTTTGGCTGTGATACAGTTGTTAAAATATAGGAGAGGGTAGCCAACAATAGAAAGATCTCCTATGGACCACATACCCAGACAAAAAATACTTGAAGAAACTAAATGTCCACTAAATATGAATTTTTTTCTTCAGGCTACATCACCAATACATGTAATCCTTGACTTATGACAGTCTTTTCACAACCCTTTGAAGTTGCAACGGACTTTAGAAAAAACTACTTACGATCTTACCTCAAAGTTATGACCCCTGCCTCCATAGCTATCACATGATTGCATTTCAGGAGCTTGGCAACCAGCTCACATTTATGACCAACTGCAGTGTTACACTCACAATTGCAATTTGTAACTCCTCCCCCCCCCTCCCGTTTATAGCATTTTTTGCCAGTTTTCAGAAAAAGAAAAAAGGCCATTCAGGAGAATGGATTCACTTAATAACTACGTGATTTGCTGAATGATTGTGGTGACTCACTTTATGACTACTGCAAAATGGTTTTAAAATCGAGTCCAGTCACCTGGTGCCTCAACCTATGGCCGCAATGACCTATGACCAAATTTCTGGGCTCACTGTGGTCATAAGGAGTACTTTTACCTTGTTTTAAGGCAAAAACACTCTGTTATTGATCTGAATCTCAAAAAGTCCCTGAGGTTTCTTAACTTTTCAAATGGATGCTAAATATTTTGCAAGGAAGCTTGCTTTTTTTCCCTGGTACAGCAGAAAGAAAAGAAGGGCCATACATTTAACATCACATTCTAGTTTTCCGAATTAGAGTAACTCTTCTTCTAATATTACAAATCCAATCTCCCTACTGGCAGCATCTATATTAAGGCATGTGTATCATAGGTTCATTGTGCAAACGACACAATGATGGAATTCTGTTTTCATATTTGACACAAGTACAGAAGTCTGGTTATTTACATAATGACACTATGTTCCACATGTCATCACTTACTCCTCGGTCCCTTCATGAACATCCACACTCCCACATGAGGAGTCCAAACCTTGTTTTGCTTCAATCTGTTATTCAGGATACACTGCTCTTTTTTTAAAAAAACACAAAGGGAAGCTTGCTCATAGTTACCCATGTCTTGATTATTTCCCAGTAGATTACTGCAAAGTGCTATACATGACTGCCTTTGAAAATTAGAACTGAGTCATAAAATAGAGGCATGTACAGTTTCAGGTGCTCCTTGGTTTGGCCATGTTGCACAAACTGCATTGTCTTTCAATTTCTTTCTAGATGCAATTCAAAATTGTCGTCTTTAGGCCCTGGATGGCATGGGGCCAGTTTATTTGCAGGACCGTCTTCCTTAAGGGTATGGACTCATACCATCAGATTCAATGGGTGGACACACCCTTCTCTTAAACGCTGTCATCCGGCAGAACATAAGACATAAGCCTTCTCAGTACTGCCCCTGCCCTGCGGAACACCATCTCCTCTAAGACCCAGCATGTCCCCAGCCTTCCAGCCTTCCAAGGATTAGGGTGATTTTGATTATATAAGTATTGGAGAGGGTTGTTTTACGCCAGGGGTTCCCAACCTCCAGACTGTGGACTGGCACCTGTCACAGCATGCCAGAAACCAGACCATGAAAACAAGTGATGCCCCCTCTATGGGACGCAGGCAGCACACAAAACCACACCCTCTCTGGTCCATGGAAAAACCTCTTTCCACAAAACTGACCCCTGGTGCCCAAAAGGTTGGGGGCCATTGTTTTAGGCCACTAAGAACTAGAGGTGGGTGCTGGAGGTATTGGAGGTGAAATTGGTTTTTATTTTTTTTAATTTTATATTTTTTATTGCTATTGATGTGAGCTGCCCAGAATTATGGCACATAAGATAGGTGGCCATTGGTAGATAACTGTCAGTCATGAATGAATTAAAAAAAAAATTAAAATATATTTTAAAAAACTAGGGCATACTATCATTGTTGAATATTAATAAAGGAGTGAAGCCGAGGTATGAAGGTCTGCCTTTATGGCGGGAAAAATAGTTAAATCTCATTGGCTGAGCCATCTAACAGCTCCCTATGAAAGGGTGAGCTGTCAGACAGGCAAGTTGCTGGATTGTAGCGATCTACCGAATAAAGATTTGTTGTTTGTTGAAGAATCAGCATCCTGCCTCTTCTATCGCCCAATCTAACAATCATGTATATGGGTCTTGAAGCAAGAAATAGAGGGAATCAGGATGAAAGTTAAATTTGATAAGAATATAGTTAATTTAATATAGTTCATAGAATATGCCAATTGTCCTCCTGTTTGTTGCATTAAAGTGTATAATTCAAGATTAACTGTGGAAATTCTCTGGGGGCCATAATAACATTTTGGAGGTATATGATAAATTTTGCTACTGGTAGCAATAAACAGAGTTGTTAAGGCTGCAATCCTGGATCAATGTAGCTTGGAATACATCTCATTGTTACTTAATGGGATATTTCTGAGTACTATGGATGAAACTAAAGGAAAGATAAGAAGAAAAAGACCTACAACAAGACGGATGGACTCGGTTACAATGGCAATGGGTGCACTATGGAAGAGCTAAAGGACCACGTAAAGGATAGATCATCATAGAGAAAATCTAACTACATGGTTGCTAAGACTTGATGGCACATAATCAGATCAATGAATGAAACCCAACTTTAAAAAGGGTTCAGCAATTCTCAATATAGTTACATACTTCATATTACTGAACGCTGCACCTAAATTACTTCAAAGGAGACAAATACAATACTTATATAGGTAAAAACAAATATGGACTGCTTTGAACCCTGTTTTGAAGCTACAACCAGCACAAAATGTACTTTCTGTTTGCTGACTGCATAGCAGAAAAACATTGAAATTAAAAGACCTGCACTGGTTGTTTATCTGCTTCTCAGTCCAATTTATTTATTATTTTGAATATTTTCTACAAAGCCCTTTATAATCCAGGTTCTTAGTACTTTCAGGGACCTCTGAGCCAGGTAGAATCCATTACATCCTAGTCAAAAGGATATACTCAGAATTCACCTTCCTGTGATATTAGGGAAGAGTGACCAGAAACAAGTCTTCTCAATAGCAGTCCAATTGTTCAATACTCTGCCCCCAGTGTTAGGATACCTCTTCTAGCTAGAAAGTAGCGAAAGCTTCCACTAAGGCTTCAGGGCAGAAGGTGCCAGCTAACTGGAGACAACTATCTGGGAAAGGAAGGGCATTAAGTCACATAATGTCCTGTAAAATTCATATTTGCTATTTTTGGCTTAACCATTTAATGTAAACCACCTGCAATCTTACAGTACACACATGAACATTTAAATCCATATTCCTTGTATATCTTTTATGATTCCTGAAAAATTCACTCACAATCAACCTCTGAAACCATGTTTTGGTAATTAAAGGAGAAGAAATGTCAATTTCAAAATCTGGATTCTCCTCCTTTCCAACAATCTCTGGCAATTTAGGGTCCTCAAAATGGGCTGAGACAACAGTTCCAGAACTATTCAGTGGCCATACTGGCTCCAAACGTTGAGAGTTATCATTCCAACACATCTGAAACATGCTGTTTAGGAATGGTTATTCTAAATCAGAGGATCCCAACTGGGGGTGCGAGACGATATTCCAGGGGGTGCAAAAACTTGGGTTTAGAAGTTTCAAAATTATAGTGTATGTATGCATACACTAATTTATTTTTAAAGGGATGCGAGAATATATCAGAAGTGTTCTAGGGGAAGGGGTCTAGAAAAGGTTGGGAATCTCTGTTCTAGACCCTTCATATTTTTCAGTTGGGCATGACACCCAAGAATTTAAAAGCTGCAGATGCCCCTATTGTCATGATATTAGCAGAATTCAACAGCTGAGTGGATTTATTTATATCTTGTCTGTATTATTTGTATAAATGACATTAAGACTGTAAACATACTTAATAGTCCTTCCTCTTCCTTATTTTCCTTTAACAATAGCCCTGTGAGCTGACTTGGGTGAGAGTGAGTGATTGGTCCACAGTCAGTATCTCCTGGTTTTTAGCCTCAAGCTGACTCCAAACTGGCTCAAAAATTGCCTCCAAACTGCCCTTATTACCAGCTCTGTCAAGGTTTACATAAAAATGCAGTAAATTGAATTGCTATTGCTTCCACTACCCCACTCGACCCCACCCCCTGCAAAAAATATGCGATGTCTGCAGCAAAATGGAACAAATTATGGAAGGTTTTTACACCACACTGACATTATGCACAAGTCCCTGCTTAACATATGCTTACTTAGTGATGCTGCTGCAACTGACTCGTGCAGTGACATCATCTCATGCTCACATGTGTCAAAAGCATGTCGTGTTTCTCATTTGCTGACACACACACAAAAAAATCTTGGCCATTCCAGCCAGCTTGTTTTCTGCAAATTCCCAGCCAAGAGTAGATTGAGGGGGGAAGTACAGCTGACAGCCAGTCCGCCCCCCCCCAGTCAAGAATAATCCAAGCTCCATTTTTAATTTTTTCACCATCCTTTGCTTAGATTTTTTTTTTTAAAAAAATTCTTGGAACAAAGTTATGTTAATTGATTTCACTGGCTACCATGGAAACACCCCTGCCCTTTACCAAGTGTACAACTGTATAATGATTCTGTGTAATGCAGTCCGCTCTTGGCAAAACCTACCCCCAACCCTATTTCCCTATTCCTTTCTCTTACCATAATGTTGTTCTCTGCCATTTGAGATTGGTGGTCATGAATGTGGTTGTGTATCAACTTTACAAAGCTTATTAAGGCTTATTAATTTACACTGCTTATTAAGGCAGTGGGAAGTGGAAATGGCAATGGTGTAGGAGGCCCTACAACAGGCTTCTGCTCCTTCCTGATTTTAACTGTCATTGCTCTTAGCCAGAATTTATTTATTTATTTATTTATTTGATTTTTATACCGCCCTTCTCCCGAAGGACTCGGGGCGGTGCACAGCCAAAGATAAAAAACAGATAATACTAAAGTTAAAAATACTAAAAATTGATTAAATATTATGGCCAAATACATAAAACACCCATAAGTTAAAATACCCTCAATAACATAACTATACAATTAAAAACTACTTTATGGAGAATATCTCGAATATCTCAAAGGGTTACAACACGGCCACTGGACCAGGGGTGAAATCCAGCAGGTTCTGACAGGTTCTGGAGAACCGGTAGCGGAAATTTTGAGTAGTTTGGAGA
>JANHZT010009766.1:0-10092 GCA_032468215.1 Stegonotus admiraltiensis | reverse complement strand
GTGGGGCCATGAATTAACTGGGTCAGATCCATGGCCGTCATGGAAGCCATGAACTCCCGAGCCACTTCAGACGTCTCGCCAAGAATTGCAAGATAGTGGGAGTTGAGGTGATATCCAACTATCTTAAAGAGATTAGGGAAAGCTGTGGTAAAACAATATGTCCCTGTTAATCTATAGCAGCTACTTTCACTTGATTTTGAACAAAAGTATTTCATTGGAACAGATCAGAAGGGTTAGAAGGAATGTCTCAAAGGACTGTGGAAGCCATATGTAAAATTGAATCCATGTTAAAATGATTACCTTAAATGTAACTTCTTTCTGTCAAACTACCAAGTTTAAAACATAATTAAGTTCAACATTACTCATAAAGAGCTAGTGAAAGCCCCAAACATCTTAACTCAATGGTTCAAGCTAATTTCTTCACAGAAAACACAGTGAAATCACACGAAATCCGGTGAAATCCTATTTTCTCTATCCCACCTGTTTTCTTCAAAATGTGGGAGGAGAAAACTCAGGAGTTGAGGTACCCTTAGCTCTCCACTCCTCCCTCACAAAGTAGGCTCTGTTATCCTCTTGGTTCCCTCCAGATGGAGAAACATTAAATGTTCCCATTGCCATTATGGTGTTAAGTATGTTTGGATCTTATAAAAACAAGGGTTGGTGTCTCCCATGCCCCATGTTTGTTCTGGTGTCTCTTTAAATCAATCTTCATTGGCCTCGCATGCTCTGCCAAGTGTCCTATTTTTAGAGATGTTCCTAGTGTCCAAGCTACCCCCCTTGCCTTATTTTGCAGTTTCCTTTGCCAGCCTCTCTTAGACCTGGTCCAAGTGAGGTAGGTAGCCCAATGCCATTCTGAAATTGTCCCTCAGTGGCCTCATGACCACATTGCACACATTATTTTCCCCGTCAGGAAAGTTCTAGCAGTACATCCAATTGCACACAAGATCATTTTGAAGACAGTCTCCAGCACCCGGATGATACACACAAACGCTTTCCCCCACCTCTGGTGGTCATTAACTGTAGGCTGTTGCTTCCCTTCCTAAACTAATCCAAGCAACTCCCTCCCTCCTCCCACACACGTTTCCTTTCAAAGAAGCCAAGGAAGAGAAACCATGCATTGTTGTATGCCCAGAGGCCTTCTGTTTTCTTCGGGTGCTTTCCTTTAGAGCTATAGAGCAAGAGACAGGAAAAAAAAGGAGAGCTGAGGTTGGCACTTTGCAGTGCTATGATGGGCCAGGAACAAAATGTTCCAGAAGTAAGTTCAGGGTGTGCAGGAGGAATAGGGTTGAAGGAGTATAAGACAGAGAGGAAAAAGAGAAGAATGTAATTTGTAAGTAATGGTCAAAGCCAATCTGGTATTTGTGTGAAGAGACAACCAAGGCTAAGTTAGGCTTGGCTCTGACACCACAAAAAGGGATATTGAGAGTCACTGTTGTGGCTATTGGGCTAATTAAGGCACATTGTGAAACCTGTTCAAGAACAATGCATGGTCAATGCACCATTGGGGTACCACCTGGATTTTTAATTTCACATGCCAAAGATACCTTTGGGCAGGCTTGTACAGATAATTATAGCTTGCCCCCTTCTCTTTTGTGAGGCCCTCTTAGCTCTTCTTTTGTGACTGGAGAAAGAGAAGCACAATTTGGTTCAAATAATTATGAGAATAGGGTATCAGAAGACTATGAATTTCATCCACCATCTCTAATTTAAAATAGGTAACAGCTCAAGGTATTCTTTGGCTTTCTACAGAAAATATAAAATATGAGTTTTGATAAGCACACATACCAAATAAACTTCAACCTTCTATTAACAATGCAAGAACATACTACGAACACACTATGTAACTACGGTATACTATTCAGAATATAAAGTTGCCCAGATGGTTATATGAAGATCTATGCTCAAAGAAGCTTGAGGTAATAGGTAATCTCTGTTTGTAACAGTTGATCAGTGTTGCCTGTTTAATCCATGCAAATGGGTTTTTTTAATAAAATGTTTATTTGAATTTAATGGAGATTTTTTTTATCCTACACGCTCCACTTAAGCTCAGAGTGGTTTGCAGCAACAGACAAAACAAAACAAAATCCACCTTCCCCTTCCTTATAAAAAATATATTCTAAAACAGAACCACAAATTAACAATAAGCACAAAATCTCTGCAAATTTGGGTGCTTGCAGATGTTTGGACTGTTATTCCTATCTTTCCTTACCAATGGCAATGCTGGCTGGGGCTGATGGGAGTTATAGACCAAAACATCTGGAACCATAGCTTAGCAGTTAAAGCCAGTCAATCCCACAAAGGCTTACAGGCTTACTGCAATAATTCCAGAACCATGCGTCATGCCACAACTGTGCAGTGAGAAACTGACAGCCCATGCATATCCATTCCAAATTAAATCTCATTGAGAATTACTCCCAGGTAAGTGCACATAGGATTGCAGCTGCAATGATTAAAGGTCCATAAACCCAAAGCAACCATCAACAGAGTTGGTTGTTTACTCTGTCTCTCTCTGATTCACTGTTCTCTTTTCACCTCCTTTCCATCAGTCTCCAGTAGACAAGATGGAAGACAAAGCAGTAACATCTTCTTTGCATCCTGGACCTGCATTAAAAATCATATACCCTGTTTCCCCAAAAATAAGACCCTGTCTTATATTTTTTTTGAACCCTGAAATAAGCGCTTGGCCTTATTGCCATGCGTTCAAAAGCCCCATTGGGTTTATTATCAGGGGATGTCTTATTTTGGGGAAAACAGGGCAGTAATTCAACAAATATTATAAGGGAAGTAGTATGTTGTGCCTCAGGAATTCAGGCAGCATCACAGATGTACTAAAGTGGTGGAAAGTTTGAGGTTCTCCAGGTGTTGCCTATGCTACCTGGAACCAATGAGATTAGAATTCAAGTATAAATATAAAAACATGGTATTGCTTTTAGTTCAGGAAGTAAATTATTTCTCTCAGGGCACGAGTAAGAAATGCCAGGTTGTCTAGAAAGCCCATCTGAAGGACATAAAGTTTCACTAGATTTCAGAGAGAAGAATACTTCTGCATTTCAGCTGGAAGTAGATTTCATGATTCACATCCAGAGACTACTAGCATCAAGGCCCACCTTCTCACGTACTTAGCAATAGCAATAACACTTAGACTTTTATGGCCACTTCATAGTGCTTTACAGGACTCTCTAAGTCAGGAGTCACTAACCACTGGTCTGTGGACCAACACTGGTCCATGGCATGCCAGCAACCAGGTCACACAAACAAGCAAAGCCCCATCTGTGCAATGCAGGCAGCATGCAAAACCACAACCCCTCCGGTCCTCAGAAAAAGATTTCTCCATGGAACCAGTCCTTGGTGCCCAAAAGGTTGAAGACCACTGCTCTAAGCGATTTACAGAGTCAGCATATTGTCCCCAAAAATCTGGGTCCTTATTTTACTAACCTTGGAAGGACGGAAGGCTGAGTCGACCTTGAGCCAGTCAGGATCCAACTCCTGGCAGTGGGTAGAGTCAGCCTGCAACACTGCATTCTAACCACTGCGCCACCACCATTGCATAGTGAATGGCTTCTGCTAGTTGGGAGAGAATTATTCATCCAGAAAATTTCAGAGCTATGAAACTTGTCCACTGTCATTTATGCACATATGTGTATGCATTTCTCCCTACTATTTTAATGCCTTCTCTCTAGAATGGCAAAAAGACCCCAACCTAAATTCACACTGATGATCATTGAAACTGTTGTACTGCCCCTCTACAATCATGTGATCACAATTCAGGCACTCGGCAACCTGTTCATATTTACAATAGGCTGCAGTATCTGCAGTCATATGAGCACAATTTGTGATATTGTCTGCCAGTTTCTAGCAAAAAATGCCACTTGGGAAGCTGGATTCACTTAATAACCACATGATTTACATAATGTCTGTGGGGATTGGACCTGATTTTATGACCATTTCATCATAAGTCAGTCATGTGACTCAAGTTACAGCTGCAATGAATTATGAAAAAAATCCAATCCCAATTGTGGTTGTAAGTCGAGAGCTTCCTATCATCACACTATACAAAGTGTCCAATCTCCTTTTCACCTCAACATACATTCAATTTTTAACATGAACCATGATACCATACAAATATATTATCCTTCAATCCTAGTTGTGATTATTTACTGAATGAAAAACATTCTTCACATGGTCAGAAATCAATAAAATTCTATCCATTTATATAGATCACTTCAGGCTTATCCTGAAGTGCAAGGAACTCAGGAGAAACTAGATTTGACTTGCACTGGCTCCTTGCAAACAGCATGCATATTTTTCTGTTCATAAATTGCAACTAGGATGTATATTATAACTGTATACTGTACAGTACATGGTGGGGCAGCACTTAACTGTTTTCTCGTCTGCTACAGCCTACAAAATACTTCTTACACTGCATCTATATTTGGGTGTGGAATTCTCCCATGGAAATACCCATTTCTAGAGAGGGGTTACTACATCTATATGGAGGAAAATAAGTAGTGGGGTACTAACAAGTTCCATTTTAGACTGTACCTTATTTGCATTGTTATCCTGACATAGCACTGTCTTTTCAATAAAAAAAAAAGTTGAGACTTTGCAAAAAGTGCAAAGAAAAGCAACTAAGATGATTAAAGGCCTGGAGACTAAAATATATGAAGAATGGTTGCAGGATTTGGGTTTGGCTAGTCTAGAGAAAAAAAGAACTTGGACGGACATGATAGCTGTATTCCAGTATTTGAAAGGCTGCCACAAAGAGTCAATTTATTTTCCAAAGCACCAGAGGGCAGGACAAGAAACAATGGATGGAAACTAATCAGAGAGAAGCAACCTGAAATTAAAGAGAAACTTCCTACTAGTGAGGACAATTAATCAGTGGGACAGTTTGCCTTCAGAAGTTGTGAGTACTTCATCACTGGAAGTTTTTAAGAAGACTCTGGACGGTCACTTGTCTGAAATGTTATAGGGTCTCCTGTTTGAGCAGGAGGCTGGACTAGAAGACCTCCAAGGTCCCTTCCAGCTCTATTCTGATGGAATTGGATTGAATTGTGGTAGCATTAAGAAAGAAAGAGTTAACTCAGTTGTTTGTTTATTCTGGTCCCATTTGTTATCAGGTTTCTGCATCTGATACAAAGTGTGGTTTAAAAATCCCAGAAGTCTATTTTGGCCCTGGTTCACTCTCCAGCTCCTGAAAGTAAGTTCTGGGGAGTTCAAATTATCTGTTACCCTGCTAGAAGCAGTTTGACAGAGGGAAGCCTTAGGAATTGAGATTTGAGAGGGAAGAGAATTGAGAGGGAAGGTTTTGTGAATGTGGAACCTTTTATACCAAACAAAGGAGATGTTCTGAGAAAGAAGGTGAGTGTGGGAACATTTTATCCCAAACGAAGAGCTTTGCCCAAGTATACGGTGTCGGAGGCCTTGGCAATTAACTCAGAGAATGACAAGAG
The DNA here is from genome assembly GCA_032468215.1 of Stegonotus admiraltiensis. Classification (NCBI taxonomy): domain Eukaryota; kingdom Metazoa; phylum Chordata; class Lepidosauria; order Squamata; family Colubridae; genus Stegonotus; species Stegonotus admiraltiensis. The sequence goes on along the minus strand of JANHZT010009766.1, from coordinate 4,639 downwards.
TGACATGTATAGCTCAGAGAGATCCTGCCTTGGGATTAGTCCAGACCAGGATGCAAACAGTGCAGGGCCTAACTGGTTTGACCAGATAGATATGTCCAAGGAATGTGCCAGGCAAAACAGTTCCACCCAGTCCTGTCAGAAATGCAGCATTTACGTGGATGGATTAAGAAAATATACAGTCACTGACTGCAAACTGAAAAAAGTAGAATGCTCAGAAAAAAGGGATTTTGTGAGAGACAAAGGAGTTGTCTACAAAGTACATGCTTCAGACACAACAATGCTTGGTTGGTACCGGGTATAGTTGCACACTGGTCTACTTCGTATATTGTACTGCAATAAGCCAAGATTTGGCTGGGCTTACAAAGTCCTATATGAAATCAAGATTTAGAAGCTGAAGGTTCACAAAACATGCTAAGCCCAAATCAAATAAATGAGAGTTTGATCCAAGCCATGAAAAAGGTGGACTTTTTCAGAGACAGCCATGTGACCTAATATGAGCTAAACACCCAGATAAGCATTGGCAGCCCAGTTGTTGTTGTTTTTTAATCCCCTTGCTTTTACTACCCTCCAGGGACTGTAAAAACTGAAGATGATGTGAGTGGTGTTCTTTTAAGCATAATAAACCAGAGCAGCACCACTCTTTATGAGCAAGAAGATTCATGAGGTCCTTGAGTGATGGGCTGGGCCACTTTCTAAAATGCAGTGAGTTAATTAAAAACTGAAGCATTAAATAAAAGTGAATTTGATTCCCCTCATTTACATTTAAATGTCATTAAAATTAAATGTAGCTACTATGATTAAGCTCCAATTATATATGTAGTAATTTTCCTTTTCTGTCACATCATTTCTGATAGAAACAGATTGTGGGCTCCGAATTCAGCTTCTTGGACAACAAGTCCATTTGGCCTTGGTCTGATCAGAGAAGAACAAGGCAATGAAGTTAAGGGCCCTATTTTATTTTTAGAGAACAGGATCATGGCCAGAGTAGATGTTTCCGAGTTCACAATAGAGTTGTTATAATTTGTTACATAACACTCTTCTTCCCAAAAGCTTCAGACACAACCCCACTCCCTGCCTTTTAGCTGCACGATTGCCTTGTGAGGTAGGGGACTGAGCCAAGATCAACCCTTGAGCTTTCTGGAGGAACAAAGATGGTCTTGGGGGAGGGGTTATTAGGTTATACTGTAGTGGCATTTTAATCAACTTCCCTGGGCAAAAGCATTTCCAAGACAATGCAGAGAACTGATGCTGGTAGAGACCAAAAGTAACAGCTAAACCTGTCCCTGGCAGCAGCACAAGAGGGGAATCAAACATCCAGGAACTGCAGATGGAGATAAAAGTTTAAATAAACCCCCTTTCAATTGAAGCAGGTTAAAAAGAATGAAGAAATAAATAATAGGCCTTAATTATAAGGAATTGCTAAAACTCTTGCCTAATCAAACAAACATAGGGAGAGAAGGGTTTAATCTCCTTCAGGAAACTATTTCATACTTTGGAAGTCTGTCCTAGATCCATGGTTCTTAAATGTAGGTCTTTCCTCAGTACAATGAAAACCACCTATCCCTTTATAAGGAAAAAGTAATAATTTAGGATGGAAGCAAATCTGGTCTTTTCTGATTAGGATCTCTGCATTCTACTTTGGACATATATTGGAAACCAATTTTTGCTATACAAAGACATACATGGGCATAATTTTACCTAGTAAATCTTTTAAAATAAATATGCTTCAGCCATGCAAGCATTTCAGGCATTTGAAGTTAAATGCACTGAGCTGATTAACGAATTCTTGGCACTTATATATATAACAGTGCATTTATGCTTTTACATTTTTAATTAAAATGTTCCCCAGAATCTTTCTGGCTACTGGCCAGCGCAAACTTTTAGGTATATGAAAGGAAATCTGAGAGAACTATATGGCTAGAATAATTCCTTTTTATTCCCAATCAAAATGTGTTTTTTTTCCCTTTTTAATTTGGGAAGGGGAAATAAAATGCCGATGTTTGTTGTTGTTGTTTTCTCCAGGAAGCTCAGAATGGTGTAGCTGGCTTTTTTCCATTTTACACTGATAATCACCTAATAAAGCTACATATTATAAGTACAGGTAGTCTTTCACTTACAATCACTTGTTTTATCAACTGTTCAAAGTTATAATGGCACTGAAAAAAGTGAGTTATCACTAGTCCTCGCACTTACAAGTGTCACAGCATATTCACGGTCATATGGTCAAATTCAGGTGCTTGGCAGCCAGCATGTATTTACAAGAGTTGCAAACTCCCAAGGACACGTTTGCCATTTGCCACTTTCCCAACTGGGAAAGTTAATAGGGCAAGTTGGAGTCCCTTAACAACTGCATGTTTCTCTCAGGAACTACAGTGATTCACTTAACAACCATAGGAAAAAAGGTTGTAAAATCAGGTGTGACTCACTTAACCAGCTTGCTTAGTAATTAAAAATGTGGTTCTAAGTCAAAAACTACCTTTAATAGTGGCACGCCTTGTTTTTTTGTATATACAATCTTGAACAGTATAGATTTAAGTAATGATATGAATTTCTATGCCATTTTCTCGCTTAGATTCTAGACCTATTGGCTCAGTTTTAGGCTTGTTTAAGGAAAATTTAAAGCAATGTGCCTAGAATCGTTATAGAGCTAGGCAGCCTGATAAATTTAGTATCTTTTTTTTTAAAGTGGGGTCAGTTTGGTGCAATAGTTTAAGGCATCAGGTTGCTAATCAGAAGACCTGATTCTAGTCACCCTTTAGAGACAAGACCAGCCAGATGATTTTGGGCCACTCGTTTTCTTTCAGCAGAAGAAAGTAATGGCAAAGCCCTTCTGAAAATCTTGTTAAGGAAACTGCAGGAATTTATCCAGGAAATCATCAGGAGTCAACACTTGTTCGAAGGCATACACATACAAGCACACGAAATCTTTTTCAGTCCATCCAATTATGCATGGTATTCAGAACATACATTCTAGTGATCAGCTGTCACAGTAATAAAACTGTAGCGTTCGTCAAACTCGGTGCTCGCTATACTTTGAAAAATAGACTAAGATTGAAAAATGCTGAGATTCATTCTTCCTTGAAGCAGAAGAAAAAGAAAAGAGTTGGAAACGATCACAGGCAATTGTTCCTGTCTGGATTTGGTGCCTGGGTTTGACAGCTGCAAATGGCACCTTCCATTCTTAGCAGACAAGATTAGTGAAGTGAGATCCAAATTAAATTGGATCTCACTTCCAAACAAACAGAGATAACAAAGATCTACCTGGCAATTTGGGTAAAAGAACAGTCTGAAAAAAACAGACCTATACAGGTAGTCCTTGACTTACAACAGTTCATTTAATGACTGTGAAAAAAGTGACTTATGACCATTTTTCACACTTATGACTGTTGTTACAGCATCATCTTGAGCCGCAGTAGCGCAGTGGTTAGAATGCAGTATTGCAGACTACTTCTGCTGATCACCAGCTGCCAGCAGTTTGGCAGATCAAATCTCACCAGGCTCAAGGTTGACTCAGCCTTCCATCAGTAAAATGAGGACCCAGATTGTTGGGGGCAATATGCTGCTTCTGTAAAACCTCTTAGAGAGGGCTGTAAAGCACTGTGAAGTGGTATAGTCTAAATGCTATTGCTAAGTGCTACTGCTATCTCCATGATCACACGATAAAATTCAGACACCTGGCAACTGACTCATATTTATGATGGTTACAGCATCTTGGGGTCATGTGATCCTTTTTGTGCCCTTCTGACAAGAAAAGCTGCACACTTTTCCAATCCTAGGAAGTAGAAAATGGCAAACCACTTCTGATATTTGCCATTATGGCCAGTGAAGGATAGAGAAAAGGAGATTTATGAGAAATTACAGGAAAAAGTCCCTTCGGTTTCCCCAGTCAACAGAAATGAACTAGTGGCATGCTGGAGAGTGGAAATAATAATCCATGGCTTCCTATTAAAAAAAAAGGAGAAAAAACATTGTTTGCTTGCTTCCTAATCGCTAATTTGTGCGGAAGGTTCACGGACTACACCCGCCGCTTGACAGGACTCCGCCTATCCTACCGCACCAAGCGAGGCGCTTTTGTGGCTGGACTGAAGGCTACAGTAGGGAAAAAAATGAAGCTACTAGTACGTCAGGGATTATACTAAAGGAAAGCAGAAACAGCTGTGCGTGTGTGCACTGTTGTTATTAATATTACTCCGGATTATTACCGGTTTTATGTTGCTCGCTTCTCTCCCCCCGCTTTACAAATGGGGAGGGACCTTCGACCTCCAGGCGGTGGAGGTTCACCACTACTTGCCATCTTTTGCCACATTTCGCTTTTGCAGCTACAAAAACAGACACGTCTAAAAATATTACCAGCCCGCAATGGAGTCAATCCGAATTTAGCTGGGGGAGGGAGAGGCTGAATGAAGGATGAGATGGAGGTGGGGGGGAGAGCGCCTTTGTGGGGCTCCCCGTTGTTACCAGGATCTGGAGAAAGATGGTTGCCCGTTTCTCCCCCCTTTCCTTCTCCTCCCCGATCTCCTCCTCTCACGCCCCCTTTCCTTTCCTTGTTGGCAGCCCGGATTGGCAGAGGCGGAGCTGGAAGAGGGAGGGGAGAGGATCCGGGGGGAGGGGTATCCCTGGGGTGGGGGGAGGTGGTGTT
>JANHZT010009762.1:135075-151271 GCA_032468215.1 Stegonotus admiraltiensis | reverse complement strand
TGGAAGAAGACCTTGTAGGTGGAACTATGGTCTATCTAACTTTAGGTTTCCCTAAAGCTAAAGATTTCTCTAAATCTAAAGTTCTTAGATGACCAAAAAAAAAAAAGGACATTGTTTTAAAGAGAGATTAAACTAAGAGCAATTTTTGCTTTCAGAAGGGAAATCTAAGCTAAGTGTTTGCTCTGGCTAAATAACTATATAACCTTGAGACTGTAAAATATGACAGCTTTTCATCTTAGTTTGTTTCAGGACACTGCCTTCAGCCTTACTGGAATGAAGAGATTGATGCATTCCTTTTACAAAGAGGCTATGCCCCTATCATCAAAGAACAGTTGAAACTTTGCCTTGTACTACTATGCTGCCAGTTTTATAATGGAATTGGTCACTTGTATTTAATTCTAACCTTAAATAAACTCCCTAACAGTTAAGTAGTTTGTATGTCTTGTCCTCTCATAAATCCTAATAGTGATGTCAGTTTTAAAGCTGCCAAATTCTGTTGGAAGGTTGTGTTTTTTAAGAAAAAATGGTGAAACTTACCCATTTTTACTCCATCTGGTTGCCTAAACATATTAGTGTATAAATTAATTGCTAGAAATTGATTGAGGGATGGGTGACATTTTTAAAAATTGTTTTTTATAGTACATTTTTATTATAGCTTATGGTGAGATTAACAAATGCAAATAAAAATAAACAACGGTAGTTTAATTTTTTTTCCATACTGGAAGTTCTTAATAAGTATTTTAATTACTGCTATTGAATGTATTTGCATGTATGTAAGAGAAAGAAATGTTTGTACAAAACATCTCTTTGAGGATTGCTACTAGCTTGTAAGACAGGGTTATACAACTTTTTAATAGGCCAGGAACCTCATTTGACCATTAAGTGATATCTCAGGGGCTGTACTTCAAATGGCTGGGAAGGGATCCCAAACAAAAACTAACTCCCATTTCATTTAATTTCCTTAACATTCAATAGACTTAACATGCTTTCTCTTGTTTAATAAGTGTTCCCTTCTGTCACGTTAAGGATTACAATTTTGCAGCTATTTTGGCTTTGTACTGTGAGCAATTTCCAGTTTGGTTTGCACCCAGCACCCTCTGTCTATCAGAACAGAGCAAGCATACACACCACTTAGTTCAGCTAGCCAAAAATAGAACTTTATTATTAAACATCAGCAAACAACAAAAGAGTTCATTGATAAAATGGGACAAAGGCAGGCAACAACAGGGAGAGAGACATGAACAATGGGCAAGAGATAGAGACAAGAGATGCTATCAAAGAACAATTTAGATGACATTTCTCTCTCTTTCTCTCTCTCCCACAGAGAGAAAGTTCAGACATATAACTTTGCAGAGCCTCTGGAAAGAATCCTGCTTGTAATTAACATGGAAAGTCCCAAAGACAGTGGCCTTGGGTGATTCCAGCCTTAACTCTTTTATGTACGTCATGGCAGCAGAACAGAGAAGGAAAATACAATATCAACTGATCCCTTCCTTGACTCTTCAACATGAAAATAAACACTTTGGAGGAAGAGAGTGATGTATCCAACAGGTTTGAGGAACATTACATGACATATTAAAGGCTTCATTTTGCAGAAGACTGGGGCAGGGTCTTGGGAGGGGGGAGTCTTTAAGTCATGAAACATTGAAGAGTTAAGGTATCACTTTTACTTCTTTAACCTACTTCTGCAAAATTCCAAACATGCCCTCCTTCAAACAAAGGGTGGCGGTGAATATTTTGGACTTTGAATTCTGAGAAGGGCTTCTGGAGAAAGGACCCTCTTTTTCATCCAAGCTGTAAAATCCCACTTACCTATTGGTCGGATTATTATGCTCTTTTTAGAATGAATTACAATATTTTCTGATTGAAAATGAAGCACGTTTTCAAAGTGAGGTGGAAAACAATAGTTCTATTAATTCAGTGGTGAAATCCAAATTTTTTTACTATCAATTCTGTGGGTGTGGCTTCGTGGGTGTGGCAGGGGAAGGATACTGCAAAATCCCCATTCCCTCCCTACTCCTGGGGGATGGATATTGCAAAATCTCCATTTCCACCTCATTCTGGGGCCAGCCAGAGGTGGTATTTGCCAGTTCTCCGAACTACTTAAAATTTCTGCTACCAGTTCTCCAGAACCTGTCAGAACCTGCCTGATTTCACCCCTGTATTAATTGTGGAATTACAGAATTCAAAGCAGGAAACCTAGGGCTATTATACTGTATACGGAATGCCAAATTCCACATTACTTGTCATATTTCTTTGCTGCCGTCTAGTGACCATCCAGAGTTTTGCATTTGACATATGGATAGTTTTAGAGAAGGCATAAAATAGATTTCCCCTGATTGGGTCACTCCAGAGATTATAGAATTGTAATTCATATGTTAGAGGGCAACTGTAGAAGTGTTATGATTAAATATCACAGCAACCTTATGAGGCAGAAAGGGAAAAGAAGAAACTGTCCAAAGTCTTTTTAGCTTTGTAGTTGAGTAATGATTTGAACTGATAACCAGGTACCAGGTTAGGAAAGGAAGTGGTAAATCATTTCCTACTTATTTGAAATTTTCACGTATTTCTTATAATACTTGATATAGAGCCGACATCCCTGGATGGTGCATAATTTTCCACTTGGTTTTGCTTAATAGTGTGATTATATTTTTTATATTTGTTTTTGTATTTTGTTGTATTGTTTTCTTTTTTTCTTTTTGTGTATTTTTAAAATAGCTTGCAATAATACAATAAAAAAGATACTAATTAAAAAATAAAAATATATCGGGTAAACTATATAAAACTTAACACAGTAATAACTTGGATTCTTTCTTCTGGGTGCAAAAATGTTATAAAAATCTAAAAATTATCTACTCCATTCATTTGGGTAATAATATTTTACTTAATTTTGGTAATTTTTATATTATAATATATTAGAAATACCAGAATTCTTAATGCTACCAAGGTGAAAATCAATTAGACATTTTAATGTAAACCTCTTTCAAGTTTTTATTAGTGGGGAATATAATATTGACTCCACAATCTGTTCCACAATGACTTTTTTCAGTTACCTCTTCCTTGGTGAATGTTAAATTGTAGAGCATTAATGCCTATATACTAGCATCTACAGTAAATATTCAAGAAAAGAAGAATAGGTTATTATTGCTAAATCAGTAATTCTCATTGCTAGTCTTTAAAGAGGTTGAATGTAGCTCTGCAAAACCACAAGGACAAGAATGCTAATGTTCATTCCACTCTAGCCATAAAGAGAAATAATTTATTGCAGTTATCATTTGATTCTTCAGTCTGAAGTATTATGGGCATTTTATGTTAGTAACATTTTTATATAAGGTGTACAGTTTAAAAATTGTCAGCTAGCATGCGAGATTAAAACTGTAACCTTTATGAATCCCTTCTTCTTATGGATTAATTGGTCTTTCTTAGCAATATTGCAGTATAACAAAATACTTGCTACTGTTATATGTATTATGGTGAGCTACCATTTCTGGCATCTCCTGTTAAATGGTCAGATGGTGACATGGGAGCCTTTTTTCTTCTTCCAGAGATCGAAACAGCTATTGTGGTTAAAAGTGGAGAAGCTTCCCTGGACTTTGTGTCCCCTTGCAGTGGTATGTATCAATTCTACAATCCCAATCAGCACCATCTTTGCTGCATGAAGCCGACATGATCTCTTCTTTGAGATCATGAAGCAAATTTCAAAAAAACAAAGTTCTAGCAAGAAATCAAATTGAACAGCAACAACAGAACTCATTTAACTGGTGAAGGTTATAAGTCTGCTGCATAGTATTTTCTGCTTTCCAAAAATACTATGTTTTAATGCTTTAAAAAGAATTTAAGATGCCGAGAAAATGAGATATAAAAGGAATATTGACCAAGAATAATATTGGTAGAGAAGTCAAATGTTTTGCTAATATGTGGGGAAAGGGCACCATTAAGAAGCCATTCTAATCGAAGTAGGTCAGGAAGGTTATTCAGAACCAAATTTTAACAAAACTCTGGAATCGTATAATATTCACTCAAGAATAGTTGTCATTGAATTGACAGGTCTCATTAATATTTTTGGTTGATTTTTAATGTTGCAATTTTTTGACGAAAAGCAAAGTGCCATAACATTGTTCTCTATTTTTTTCCTCAATCAGTGACCTCATGGGATGGGCTGAGCTGAAGCTTAGTCACTCATTGAATTCTAAGGCTGAACCTGAGTGTCTCTTAAATCCAGTATCTTAACTACTTACATCTCATATACAAGAGTACACAATTATTTAAATCGGTTCTCGTTCAAGTGGTAGGTAAATTTGACAAAGAAGGGTTAAAAAAATGTGGGAAATTAAGAGATCAGTCTTGAGTTACAAGTACGTTGTATTTCTCCAAAGTTGATGGGAGGCAACTGAGTAAATAAATGTAGAAGACTGTGAATTCATCCTAGTGTGGATTTGGCTGAAAGTGCTGACATGGAACAAAGGAGATCCAGATCCCAGCCTGCTTTCAATTATGGAAATTCATGGAATGGTCATCAGTCATGGGATTGTTATGGAAAAAACAGAAGTGGGGATATTTTAAGTACCATTCTGAGTTTCTGGAGAACATGGAATACATAATATTTTATATTATTTTTCCCCAAGAAGTGCAAGAGAACACATATGTGGTTCAACATATTATTTTATCCTCACAACAATCCTAATGGATCGATTAGTTATCAAGTCTGTCTAAATGTCACTTAGTTGGGAGCAAATTAGTAGGGATTCGACTTTTGACCTGATATTCTAACTGCTGTATAATCTATAGATAGGATGGAAATACAGGTAGTCCTCGACTTACAACAGTTCATTTAGTGATCGTTCAAAATTACAATGGCAGTGAAAAAAGTGACTTATGGTTTTTCAACACTTGCAACAGCATCCCCGTGGTCATGGGACCAAAATTTGGACACTTGGCAACCGACTCATATTTATGATGGTTGCATTATCCCAAGATCATGTGATCGCTTTCTGCGACCTTCTGACAAGCAAAGTGAATGGGGACGCCAGATTCACTTAACAACTGTGTTACTAACTTAACAATTGCAGTTATTCACTTAACAACTGTGGCAAGAAAGGTCCTAAAATGGGTCAAAATTCACTTAACAAATGTTTCAATTAACAACAGAAATTTTGGACTCAATTGTGGTTGTAAGTAGAGGACTACCTGTATTGTAAACCTGGAAAAAGATGAGGCTGATGAGGTATATACAACAGGTTAAACGCATAAAAAGCAGTAGTTTTGGAAACACATTTTAGATGTTTGGGTCTATTTTTGAAGTGGGACTATTTTGTTTTGGGCAAAGGTTGTTTCTGGGATGAGAGTAGGAAAACAAGGCCATCAGCAGCCGAGGTGAGGCATGGGAAGCATTGGGAAGATCGGGAGTGTTGGACCAATGCAACATCTGCCTTGGCAGTTGGTGGGGAGAAGCAGCAACAATATCCATCAGTCTTGATCTCTTTACCCTATCTGGAATTTTTGTTCCAAATCTTGAAAAACCAAAGTATTCTCACTGTAGCTAGATGGTTCAGCAGAGCCTCTGAACTTCGGTTTTGTTTTGGGATTAATACATTTTTTTAAAAAAAAAAAATCACACATACCTCACTATAAAGGGAAGAATTCATTAGTCATTCCAATTCTGCTAGAGAAATAGGAGTATGTCAACTTAAAGCTTTGCTACTGTATATAACAATTTGTAATTTACAATTATTTATAGGTATGCTCAGTCTTGACAATTGGAGCATGTAAATTGAAGCAATAATTAAAAAAAACTGTCATGCCTTCAGAGATTATTTCTAAACCAAAATCTTCCATCTCTTTTATAGCTGATTTATTGTTCTCATCAATATTCTATAAAGGATTAGTTTTACTTGTTAAAACTGCATAGGAAACTTATTTTTGTTTCTTGGCATTTGTCATGTTCACCTGTTATTCTAATGTGATTTTGTTTGTGACTTGTTGAACAAAGAGGGTGATTTCATTCAACATGCTAGGTCAACAACAAAATGACACTCCCCTCTCTCTCTCACACACATAATGGTTTAGAGCAGTGTATATCAAACTTGGCAGCTTTAAAATTTGTGGACTTTTATCTCCTAGAATTCCCCAGCCAGCATGCTGGGAACTCTGGGAGTTGAAATCCATGCATCCTAAACTTGCTAAGGTTGAGGAACATTGTTTTTCTGAAGCATGTTATTTAAGGAAAAAGTGAATATTGGGGATAAATATGTGGCTGATTCATTTGGCACTAAATTATTAGCATTATATCCAAAGTCATCAGGAACCTCTGTTGTTTCTACTATAAGATGTTACCAATACAGATCTACTACAGCTCTGCATTCAGCTATTTCACTTATCTAGCTGGAAATCAGCTCTTCATTGATTTTTTGGCTTAAAAACTGAATAGATCACAGCTCCCCTCACAATAGCCCAAAACCTCTATTAAATTATAGATACAACTGCAAAATACCCAAGCTCCAAAGAAGTTTGCTGCTCCTTAATATCAAGTAAAGGCTGTATGGTAATAACCAAGGTTTTCAAAAGACTCCAGAAGTTTTATTCTTCCTCCTGAAGAAGCTTAGCTTTTCTTCAGTTTTCATTTCTATTCCTCCTGACACTTCAGCATTCCACCCCTAAACTCTGAAATTTTAATTATTCTATTCTTCCCATTTTTCTTTCAGTTTATCCCCTGGAGAAGAAGAGACAATTTGCCCCCTGTGCTTGGGCTGTGGCAGCCCATTTCAACTCAAGGTACAAGATCCTACTCTTTAGTAAAAGGGCATTTAAATTTTATTCTAGAAGCCCTTTTCCAGACTGCTCAGACAGTTCCCAGGTTCCCAAAGGGGAGAGGCATACCAATCAAGCCCTTGCTACACTGTGTTTAAGAAAAGAAAAGACAAAAGATAAGATTTGAACTTCCTCCGTTTTCTGTACTAGAATTTCCTTTCCCAAATTTTGATCCGAAATTCTTGTACAAATATGAGAAAGTGCTCTTTGCTTAATGATTTCTGAATAACCATGTGACACCAGAAAATACAAAAAACAGCATTTTTTTTTAATTCTGATTGCCAAATTATTTAAGGCAAGTATAAAAATGAAAGCATTCAATATACATCTTACATAAAATAAACTAGATTACAGCATAAAACAAGTAACGAGGCAATGGCATTAAAGTCTCTCTTCTAAAACGGGATAATTGTAAACATTAAAAAAAAGACTGCAGGACTATTCAAGTAATAGAACAATCACAGACGTCTTCTGGTATGCAGGCTATTGGGTTATTTGCCATTCAAGGTTATAAAAAAAGACATTTCATTATTCACAGATGCTCATTATTTTCCCATTTTAAAATCTATACATTATGTACAACACAGTTTTTGTGGTACTGGCAAGCCCATGCCTTCCAAATGTATATTTTTCACAATACACAATTACAATGAAACAGTTAATACAGTAACATTTTATACTGATGCATCTTAATAGGAGCCACCAAATAGACATCTAAATTGTACCAAAGTGTCATCGTCATTATCACAGTTAGCCTCTACTGAGGTTGTGGGCAATATTAGAAGAGTATGCAAGTTTCAGGCACACAGATACATAACATTAGTTATTTACAATTTTTAAAAAGGAAAAAAGGAAGAAAAAAAGGAACAAACAACCTTTTGTGGATAACGCTTTCTAAACAAGACAAATACACTTTTTTTTCATTTACTTGTGTGGTTTACAACTTAGTGTTAGACTCTTTGTATGAGCCTACTTACAGATACAAAAAAGTAAAGAATATATATATATATATTTATATTTATATATATAAGCATATATATATATATATATATATTTATAAACAGAAGTCTAAATACAGCAACATTTGTTACTCTGAGATAAAAATCTGCAATTTACAAAAATGAAATGACTGGTTTTTGCCTGCCATTAAGGCATTTCAAATTAACACCATGGAACTGATGTCTGTAATAAAGCGCTTATTTTCATGTGATCCAGTCACATGATGATGTACATGTCCAGGTTTATCATTCTCTGAAAAGAAACAGAAAACAAGAAAACCTTTTAGAATAGCCTATTTCTAACTCTGTAACATCAACAGTCTCAATAAGTGGGAAAAAATAGTTATGCTATAGCAAACCAGACAGATATTTAATTGTCTGTTAATTAATGCACATTTATTTATAGGTAGGGTTTCCATTCGCTAGGAAGAGTTGAATACTAATGCTGTTTAACTGCAGATATTTTACTTAAAAATAAATGCTATCTCAAAGTGCCCATTTTTCTTACGGATTTATGACAACATCACAAAGATGAATATATGTATACACACACACTCTCTCTTACACACACACAGCTAAATCATACTCTGTGGAAATCTAAATGACTTGCTGTTACATGATGGACAGGATGGTTCATTTTTTCAGAAGAATAGTATCTGCTTCAGTGATCAATTAACTACGCTATGGTAACAGCTCTGTGGAAAATGTTATGATGAGGAGGATAATGCTCTAATTAACGGACAAAGTATCTTTCCTACAAAGACTGCCCTCAAAATATAGAACAATTTTTCCCCTTCCTTCCTATTAAAATAGCTGAGTATAATTCACAATATTTACCTTCTTTGTGCAGGAAACATACCAGATGCAGATGCCTGAGCAGCCACCTGCTGAGTAGCAACAAGGGCAGCAGAGGTCAGCCCTGGAGAAAAGTGAAATGGTATATCTCAGGACATGTGTGCTGGTACTCACAAAAGTCAACAATAGCTACAGGCCTCCGTATTAACAAGACATGAATCACAACAGCACCATTATATTTTCTGCAGAAGGCATACCTAATTACTGCAAGCAAGCTGGTGAAAATCTTGCCTAGCTGTTCTAACCAGCATGCCTTTTTTAGATTCCACCTAATAGGCATTTTATAAGAAAAGAAGGCATTCTGCCTTATTGTATTATTTTCCAAGTACTGCACTGCATGGTGCTAAATGGCTTGCATGCATTCCTGAATAGGAAGCTCAGTAGAAATAATAGGCACCAGGAAACAACAAGAATCAAAAGTCACAATGAGTTACAGCAAAGATGTTATAGCTTCTCAAAACATAATGCTTGCATAATAGCTATCGCTTTAGTGTTTTTCTTTCTGAATGCTTATAAATATCCCATAAGGTGTATGGGACCACTGAAGTGCAGTCAGTACTTTACATAAAAGAGACATTTGGCAGGGCACTAAATGAACGTAACGAGTTAACACTTTTTCAGCTATAAACATCATAGAAGCTCTTTGGGGCAGGTAAGAAATATAGCCTTTTAATATTAGTAGAATATAGAGGCAGAGCAAAAAAGGTATTTTCTGCTGCTTATGATTAACCTCCAGTAATATATTATTTAATAAAAACAATCTGGGTTCTAAAGCTATATGAGCTAAATGGCTAACAGAGCTCTTGTTCGTTAATACTACTCTCTCTCTCTCTCTCTCTCTCTCTTGCCTTTCCCCATTTTTAAAAAAATCGAATGAATCTACTCATACTATTCACATATTCTCTGTTTAAAAATCCTTTGGATTTTTAAAATCAATTTAACGTGAGCTCACCCTGTTATCTGAAGTACCCATAATGGACTAAATGACTTATTAGCAGCAGAATCCTAATAATACTTAGTCAATAGTAAGCCAACAAACTTTACTCCCTATCAATACAAGAATGAGGTGTTTCAGAAGACGAAAGGCCTTTCTATCGGCAGGAAACCAGCTGCCTCCTCCCCCCACTTCTGCTAGCAAGGGTGCCCTGTTGGCTGCAGTATGTTGTCAAAAGAGCTTAATAAGGAGAACAGAAGGAATGAACAAACCAAGTTATGGTGAACCCAAACCTGACCAAGAATAATGGCATGATCACCATGCCACTACATAGTTAGGTATGGCCGAAGGCAGTCTTTGAATCCATAGAAGCTCCAACACAACACAACACACATACACACACATGCACTCCAATTGTATAATATCCTCAGCTTCCTACAGCCATGCAGAGATCTGAAAATAGCACCCTTTAAGTCAGCCCACTGCACTTTAGATGGCTATGGCCATTTGAGCCAGTTGGGCTGACTTTAAGACTGCATTTCTATACCCATATCCTGGCAATAAGCCCCAATGAACAGTGTGTTCTAGCAACACTACCAAACCCAAATTTTTTTATAATACACAGTATGGGAAAGTTGATACTCACCTTGAAATGGATCATATTGACCTGGAATTAGCGGGTAGCCCATTCCAACATGTGTATGGTGATGTGTATGAAGATGCCGTTGACTAAAGGGGGAATGCCGATCTCGCTCCCTTTCTGCTTCTCTCTCGCGTTCAGCTGTAGATTTTTCCACAGGCTAAAAACAAAACATATTGAGAAAAAATAATGGATGACTCCACATTTCTCTAGATGTGAGTTATTCAGGCTCCAGTTAATGTCTTGTATCTCCAATCTATCCCAGGTGGGTGGAAACAACCTTGACATGTTAAAAGCTAAGCATGGTTGAATCAAGTTAGTTCTTCCAACAAAGAATCCCAGACTATTATTTAGATTGGGGGAAAAAACTACCACTTCTGTCCTGCTGCCAAGAAAACTGCATAGAGATATTCCATTAAGTTTATTTACTTACAGCATTTATTTATCTTCTCAACTGACTATAAGCAATGTACTGTCAGTTATTAGAAAACTGAGCATGACTCAAAGAAGATTTTACATTTTACCTGTCATCTAAGTTACCGACACCTTGTACCATCCTGCACCCGTGTTATTCCAGTTACTCTGCTAACAAAACTACACCTAATGGCTTGAAAAAGAAGATAACTATTTTAATAAAACATTAGGATGGAACTTTTGTTATAACAATTAAAGTTTCTCCAAGCTATCTAAAAAAAAAAAATCACCGTTTTTTTTAAAAATAATTTGATGGTAACATTCCAAAAACTAAGGAGAGGTGGGTTGCCCCCGGTTTGGACCGGTTGGTAAGAACCAGTAGTAAAACTGGTGGGAGGCCCCACCTACTGCCCTGGATGTTGTCATCAGTGATCTGTGCATGCGCAGAAGCAAGGAGCATGCATGAGCGAAGCGAGCACGTGATCCCGTTGCGAACCGGTGGTAAAGGTAAATAGAACCCACCTTTGGTGCAAAGGCTTTACTGCGTTCCTTATTCTGATTAAGGTTTGGAAACTTATTTTAGTTTTATTACTGTACTTTGAGATTTTTAAGAATTATTTAGGAAAAAATACAATGAAACAGAATATATAGTACAATTAAATGTAGGCATATGCTTCTTTAATTTTGGTTCCTGAAGGAAAGCACAAACTAACTTAAATCATGATTAGTTCTCAAATACGAATATTATTATTATTTTTTGCATCATTCAATACAACGTGACAGTTTGTAATGTACGAATTACTTCTATTCAAATAAGTGCATGCTGATTATGTAAAGTTTTGTTCTGTGCAGAAAAGGTATCTCAGTGTATACTTGTATTTAAGGTTGTCTGAATCTCCCTGCTTTATCATATCATCCCTGCAGATTATTTTCCTCAGTTCACTGACATTACCTCTGACAACTGTCATCATCTGAATTATTTTATTCATTACTGATAGTACAATAATTTCTATAAATGATTGAAAGCAGCAATATTTCTGGCAGGGGATGGTGAAAAGGTGGAAACAGGTGATGGTTTAGAGGTGTTTGAAAGGTGTTATGATAAACATAGTCTTCTGAATGTATGATTATCCCAATTGTATTTAGGTATATGTACCAGTTAAAGTTAACCCTCTCACTCTTCCAGTTATGCCAATTAATGCAATTTTTTAAGAACAAGCTATATCTTACCACAGGTGACTTGCTGCGATACTGGTTGGCATGCTGCTGCAACAAATCCAGTGCTTTAGATTCAGTGGTTGATTTTACGCTGATGCTGGGGCTGGTATTGACTTTTTCCACCTCTTCTCTCCCTGACATCTTTCCGTAAACAGGATAATGAAATCCTGGTGAGAGATAGGCCCCTGCAGATAACAAAATAAAAGTACTCTCAAGTTACTATTTACAATTGGGGATAAGGCAATTTCAAATGCATGAAATGCAAATTATAAAAATTGTATTCAAGGGATTAAATTTCTCTTGTCAAACGTGGCTATTTGAACCCGGCAAATGAAAAGTTATAAAGAGGGTTGAACATATTGCAATTTCAAACATTTAGGGATTTAAGTGGAAGAAGTAATAACTGTAATGGTTCTGAGAGTAAATGCTTACAATATTTTTTATAGGCAAGCCACCATCCTGAGTGTAATAGCCCAGAAGAATGCCAATGGATGCAGAAATTGTATTTGCAAATGCTGATAATTCATAAAAAAAATAACTTATGTTAAAGTTACAGTATTTCACCCCTACACCTTTGCAAAAGAAATTGAATCTCTGAAGCTTCTAATTTTCCTTTGCTTCTAAAAGGCAATGTCAAAACTGATGGGCCTATTCAGTTTAATTTGGTACATACCTGGATAACTATGCATGAGAACAGGAGAAACAGCGCGGTATGCAGGATGATTAGGATCATACATTTGTGGATAAGGGTAAGCATGCAAGTACTGTATATATGACTGATGCTGAGTCATTGGAGAGGAAACAGCCACTCTAGTACCCCGGGATTCCTTCCAATTTACAGCAGTCTTTTGATCATCATTTTTTATCTTGTTCTCCTCCAGTGGCTGAGAATCAGAACGCTTCATCTCCTTAGGCTCTTCTTTAATGCTGTTTAATGAAACTGGAAGGCTAGAGAAAGAAGCTTCTTTATTAGGTGTTTTTCTGGGGCTATCTTCCTTTAATTTTTTTTCACGGTCCAGTTCTTCCACTTTCTGCTGATCAAGGTATTTTGGCTGATATACATAATGATGCCATGTTCTTGTATCTGGGTCCTGATAGGAAAGGAAGGGGAAAAAACAAAACAAAATCATTTTAAAATTTACACTTTAAAAGAACAACCTACAATCACTGTGGTCCAGAGAACAGAGCCAAAAAAGTCAAGACTGGAATTGGCAAATATAGAAGGGTTTTACAGCTTGCATAAAATACAATGTGTTGAAAATGCTATTGTCAACCTGAGTGAACTTTGGGTTGGAATTGTGGGCATGTCTTTATCACTGTAACATTGCTGGATTTTGCATGTGACATAACTCAGCTTCACTTCTTTTACTGGCATCTCAGTCTGTTCTCCTGGCAGATCTCTCTTGCAGTTACTGAGCAGAAAATAGCTTCAAGTCAGCAGAAATGCCTCACTGACTCCATCCAGCTGGCCTTTTGCTTTTTTTTATATAGAGAGCTAGGACTGTAATCTTAGCCTCTGTCTAAATTTCACAAGGTAGAAGTCATTTTGCGATGTCACATACTGCTTTGGAGACTTCCATAAGCTGGAAAAGGACTAATGTGCAATGCAGGAGGAGACAGTTTGTCATATAGAAGTCCTGTTTGCCTTAGGAAAATAACAAAAGCTTGTAATTTTTAAAGCCCATGGACAGGAACTAGTAGCAATAGTAATTCATTAAAAATTAATATAAAGTACAAAAAAATTGCTTTCATCGAACTTAAATGAACCTTCACTACCTTAAACAGAAAAAATACATAATATGTAAATTCTCCAGCGTGTCGGGGAAGATCATCCAGGAATGGGTAGTGCTCTGCTTCTCTGCTTGGAGACGAAGTCAAATGTTCTTGGCCACGTCTACTCAGTCTCCAAGCAGAGCACTACCCATTCCTGGATGATCTTCCCCTCACAACGAGAAAGGGCGTGTCAGGTAGGCCCAACGCCCCATTTAAAGCTACAACTATTGTCTTGGTTTTATATTAGGAAATTTGTAATCTACTTTGAAGGCAGAAATAACACTTCGATTTCTAAATAAGCAAATATATATATCTTAGGGTTATTGGGGTATTTTGATTTTTTAAGCTGAGGAACGTTTTGCAATAGAAACTATTAACACTGAAGTAAACAATACAAAAGTTTTGGCTCACTGGCTTAGCATGGATACAGAAAAACTGGTCGCGATCCCCAAAAATCAGTGCTTCCCAAACCAGAGTAAATTATCCCAAATTGGGTAAAAGTGGTTTTTCTATAAACCCATTATCCAATCACAATGGGGATATTTAAAATGACTTAAAGGGTTTTACCTACAATGGGTAAGGATTTTCTGATACCTGGCTTTGAATAATGAAGGGAAAAGTTTTGAAAGCAGTGCAATAAATGTATGACAAGTCCCAGAAACCAAACTGAGTTACTTTTATGCTTTTTGCACAGCAATCTCCATTTCTGTGTTTTGAAACTGAAATGGTTTACATTTACTGTGCAACAGAGACAGAATTGAGACTGCCCAGCTGTGGGAAACATGCAAAGGAGTTCTTTAGTTAAGGGCCTCAGTCTTACCATACAGAAATGGAAATTCACATTTACGGAGAAAAGTAGGGGAAAAAAATACACATCCTTATAATGTAATTAAGGAGTAGCAGTAGTACATTTGCATATTCAATTACACATTATACAATAAAGGTATTAAACAGTATGCTTCTTTATATATAGTAACAAGCAATCTTATATGGAGCTTCAGTAAGCATGCACAAGAGAAGACTGAAAATGGCTTTTAGCTAGTTGTAGATAAAATTAAGTATTCTGAATCTATTACAATATTTATTAACTAAATTCATTCCAACAAACAATGCATTAAATCCAGACTTAGAACATACACTTTTAAATAAGTGAAAACTGAGCTCCGTTGACTGCAATAGGTGTCCTTCTTTAAGTCTGAACATAATTCAATGAATGAAAGTATTAATTTTTTGTGGGGACTTTAATATCTCCAAACTGAGGAACAGGCTGGGGAATTCTGAAGATTATGGTTTTTGTTTTTTTTATCATACCATCTTGTCTTATTGTTATCAAATCATTTTTTAAATTATACCAATCTCATGAACTAGAACTTTTATTTTACATTTCACCAAACACAATGTAAATAAACTGAAATTACATAACCATTTCAGGAAACATGCCTTTAATAAGTCTAACTTATAAACTAGAATAAGCTTCCTGACTGTACAAGTAGTCCTTGACCTACAACCTTAATGGAGATTGGAATCTTGTCATATCTCAAGACACCCACATGAACAGCCGGATTTTATATTTTTTTGTGACAGTTGTTTTCAGGGTCATAAAAAGGGAGTTTCATTTGTTAAATCAATGTGGTGTTTGTTAAGCAAATGCCCCAATTGTTAAGTGAACTCATTATTTGCAATTGGCGGTTCTTGGCAAAAACCAGAAATAAATATAAGTTTCTGGCAAAAAATGTTGTAGATCATAGTTACGTGATTGTAAAAATGTGGACTGATTGTTGAGCACACAAAAAGCAATCATGTGACTAGGGGACCCCAGGTGGGAGCGTTGAAAATTCAAATCCGGATCATAAGTATCTTTTTTGGGGTTCATTGCACAGGACTAGCTGTACTTACATAGTAGATATTACTGCAACAGGTAGAGAAAATCTTAAATGGCCCCAAATCATCCAGCTAAATTTGTGTCTAAGTCGAGACTAGAAGGCATGGTCTCTTGGTGCCTAGCCTGGTAGTTTTAACCAGTACATCAATTGGCTCTCTAATTCCGTAAAACAGAAAACTTCTGTTGAAAATTCTAGAGCTGGACAACAAAAGAACCATTATGATCAGTATGCCTTGCAAATCAATGTAAATTAATTCCTGTTGATGTACATTTTTGATCTATTATTTTGTGGGTTTTTTTAAATTGGGTATCTTGCAGATTTTAGCGATTTTCTATCAACTAAACCAGGGGTCCATAATCCCTGGGCTGCGGACCAGAACCAGTCCATGGCCTGTTAGGAACCGGGCTGCGCAAGCAGTGGGTAAGTGAGCATAGCTTTCTCTCTCCATACACAGGATCTAGGTCCATGATAGTGAACCTATGGCATGTGTGCCACAGGTGGAACATAGTGCCCTCTCTGTGGGCACAAGAGCCACCCCCCCAGGACTTCTGGTGGCACCGCCGTCGCTGCCAAGTCGCTCCTTTTTGGAGCGCTAGCCCCGTGGTTTTGTAGGAACTGCCGACAGCGAAAATCAGCTGTCAGGTGGTTCAAAAGTTTTCCCCTCGGGTGAAGAG
>JANHZT010009762.1:72243-87459 GCA_032468215.1 Stegonotus admiraltiensis | reverse complement strand
GCAGAAAAAACGCTTTGAAAAGTTTTTTTAAAAAAGTTGGCCATGCCCACCCAGTCACATTACTCCCACCACCAAGCCACATCCACAGAACCGGTAGTAACAAATTTTACATTTCACCCCTGATGAAGACCAATACCAGCTAAAGAATTGGCAGCTATGACTTAATGTTATTAACAGATGATAATATTTATTAATAATTTGAAAAAAATACAAAATACCAGGACTTGCAGATTGAAATTGAACCCTTATGGAAAAAGAAATATGTTATTATACCAATTGTGACTGGAGCCCTCAGAGGGATACCTAAAGAACTTCCTCGACATCTGGAAATTTATCAGATTTGAACATCCTAATTTAAACAAAAAAAATCAATCCCACCCTGCATGGAATTGCCTATATTATTAGATGCTACCTGAATAATTATTGTGTCCTTGGTTAGGATGGGAATTATTAAGTTTCCATCTGTCTTGGATTCTGAATCTAACCCTACACATAATAATTTGAGAAAATGCAATCAGGGCCAGAATTGAAAAATTGTCAAGTGATTCAAAGTGAAGACTATGCAAAGAAGCAGAAGCAACAATAGGTCATATATCAGGTTGGGCAAAAAGATTCACACAAAATGATTATAAATGACATAACATAGCAGCTAAAATGATTAGTTGAATCACCTGTGAAAATTATCATGTGCCAGTAATGAAAAATTGGTAGGAACATAGAGTTTAAGAGTAGCTAAAAATGAGCAGGATAAAATGTGGGATTTCATAATACAAATTGCTAGTCTTGGTCTCAGATTCCATTCAACTGTCGTTGAATAGAAGAAAGTATGGATAATTGACGTGGCATACAAAGGGACAGTAGAATAAAAGACAAAGAATTAAAGAAGATAAGAAAATATCAAGATCTGAAAATTGAAATAGTATAGCATAAACCAGCTGTGGTGCTCCCAGTTGTTATTGGCACACTGAGTGCCATACCAAAAAAACTGGTACAGCACGCAGAAAATGCATAAATTGACAAAATTTCCATTTGTCAATTACAAAATGCCACATTGCCCGGATCCGCACATATACTAAACTGATACATTATGACATCCTAGGTTCTTGGAAATCATTCAATATGTATGAAGGTAAGAACTGGCAGCTTTCACACTGATTTTTACACACAAACATGCATTTTGTTTTAAAAAAACAAAAATAAAACAAAAATAACATTGCCTACATTGAAAAAATGGACTGTGGGTAGCCTTTCCAGTGCATCAAGTACTTCACATATTTCCCTCTGGGACTAGATTCCATTTACTCATCTGATAAAAAAGATCAATAGCCTCTCTTCCCGATGCCTCCTTTTTTGTGTTTGCCTAATTTTTGGTACAACTCAAAGATGAATGGCTCAAGTATTATTGTAGGGGGTGTAGAATTGGGCAACTCATACTCTGGCTTACATGAGAGGGCATCTGGAAGTTTGTTTGGGGAGCTGGAACCTATGAGATGTAAAAATCAAAGAAGGATAAATATTGTCTACATCTGGTTAGCTGAGGGGTGAGAAATTAAGTATTTTCCAGAACTTCTAAATTCTGCCTATATATGTTCTTTACTTGCTACTGTCTACTTGCCTTTGATTTTCTTTTGCCTTGTGTCTTGTGTTGTCTTTTTATCCTCCCTTCCTACTTGTTTTTCTCCTACCACTACGGGGTATTCAGCTCTCCCTGCTTTTCTCAGTTCCCCCACCCCTCGCCTGTTGGTCTCCCACGCTGTTCTGTTGCCGTTCTCAGTCACCAGGCCGCTGATCCCCTTTGCTGAAATGCTCTACCAACACCGACAGCCTTTGGTTGCACTGATGCTCTCCTGTTGCTTTCCACACTCCTTTCAGGATCTGCTTCGTTGTGCTGCCTCTCGCTGCCAGCTCTCCCATCTGCTGCGCTGCCGCTACTCCTGCCTCCTCAGCCATGTGGCTCCCGTTTGCATGGCTTCTCCCAGCAACAGGACCACCCGGATGCCTACAGCAAGCTCGCCTTTCTTCTCCTCTCCACAGCCGGTTCTCCTCCTCCTCCTCCTCCTCCCTGCTCCTCTCTCTCTCACACAGGCTTGCCTTTTCTTTCTCTGCCGGTCATTGCTTTGCCCTTGGTCGGCTCGCCTCTCCGTCCCACAGATGATTTTTCCTCCCTGCTCCACAGCTGTGTCCTAATCGCTCACCAGCTCGCCTTGTTGTTCTCCGCTGGTGTATTTTGTCTCTCTACTCATCTCACTTCAATGGGCCTCCATGCTCTTGGGAAGGCCTCTCGGGTGCAGCTGGGCTTCTCTCAGTAGGCCAAGTTCGCTGTGCATCGTTTTCCTCCTATTTCTCCAGTCTTTCCTCTCCTTTTCCTTTCTCCTCTTATTTTTCTTTCACTATGATTTATTCTATGATTTGTCTTTCCCTCTCTACCTCTCCTCCTATCATTTATCTTACTTTAATAGCAACTTTTCTTTTAAGTCCCTGCGATGTAACTATGCTTCCTCCATTGCCATTATCTTGAAACCCATTTAAGGTTAAATCACTTCAGAATTCCCCCCCTCCCCTTTAACATATAAGTTGTACAATTCAATTGAAAAACAAACTGTAATTGTTTATTAGTGAAAAAAATAACAATAAAAAACTAAAATAAGGTGGCAGAATAAGTGTGCATACCCTCTCATAGGTCAAAATTAGGGCCAAGTTAACATTGGTTGCTCTGATACTGGTTGAGGCAAATTCTGCTCCAGGTGTTGAATTAGCTGCATCATGACATTATGTAAATTAATCATATGTGTATCCACTTGCTGCTGGTTTTGCAATAAAATGCTGCTGCCAGGTGCTAGGCAGATAACAGATTTCTTTAAGGATTGAGGTTACTCCTAAAATTTCTCTCTTTGGGAGACTGTATGAAACTCGAAAGATTGATGTTAGCTATAACAGGTAGGCCAGACAGGAAACACAACCAGATAAACTAGTTCTACTGTATGATAAATCTATGTTAACAGAATCTTGCAAGTTTGAAAGTACAATTATCATGTGGTCACCTTTACAGCAGAGAACTTAGTGAAGGTCCCTTTTGAGCCTACTGTTCTGCCCACTATGTAGCTGTGGGGTATGCTGTCTCTTATCTAACTGTTCTTTAGACTGTTCCTCTTTGCCCCATCTTTCAAAATCTTCCCCATGTACCATTACAAGATGCTTTATAAAACATGCTTTTAAAAGGGATGCTTATAGAATAATGTATTTTACTATATAATAAAGGATAGTGGAGATATACTTCTATAAATGAGCCAGTGTAGAAATTCATTGGTTTGTTGTGACTTGAAAACTGACAAATGAATCAAAAGATACATTATTGCAGAAAAATAGTTTAATTATAATAAGAGAATATTAACAATTATCCAGGAACTCAATGAAATTTTGTTCTGAAGAGATAACTGGATGCATTATGGCAAGGTTTCCAGAAGTCTACTGGGGAATAAGAATTTCTGGTCACTGTATGCATTTTTATATACAAAATGAGGAATACCACTAGATCAACTACTGTATATAGGTAATATACAATATTTTATTTAATTTGATGCATCTAATGCTGACTGTTGCATACCCAAGTTGGTCTCTCTAATAAATTGGTATTTGTCATCTAATAAATGACAAATACCATAAAACAGATAGATTCCCTTTCCTATTCAGCCAGAAAATAAAAGTTTGAAATATATGTAATCACACAATGAAAGTACAATTTTATCACCTTTGAGATTTCTGAGTTTCACACTGCACAGAGAGAAGAACACTAGTCTTTGAACAGCCTTATCCAAAAGGGTAACATTCAGTTACATTAGACTTCAATTCCCATAATTGATTCAGATAGTATAGCCACCTGGCATTGTGAATGTCCAACATATCACTAAAATTCCAAAGTGAGAAAGGTGGTTGAAGACTTTTCCCTTTCTCTTTATTTCAAATTCAGCTATTAATTGCTAAAATACTGAGATGAGAAAACACAAGGGAAAATACAAAGATGAGTGGGTAGAATATAATTTAAATATTAGAACCACTCATGTACTTAATCAGAACTCAAAGCAGCAGTTTAGACAATTTTGTCAAAATTACATTAATCTCTTCCTAGTCTCAATAAGAGACTGAAGAAGTAGAAATTTACATGTAAACAAATATAACGCAAAAAGAAACAATATAATCCAGATCCTATACTAGAATTCTATCCATAATCCTGCATTCCAAATATATGGAAAATAGACTGAAATATGATTTTTGAATCCCCACATTTGTCAGTTGCCTAACAAAAATTTAAAAAAGCATGAATTGAGTATAGAAGCTCTGCACTTCTGTGTTTATCCTGCTGCTATTAGACTTCAAGATGTTGGCAGCATAAAACAAAAAAAGCTTCTCAGGAAGAAGCCAAATATGCAGGCAAATGTAAAAGCAGCTGACCTCAAAAACAGATGTTCTTTGCAAATCAGTCATCAGTTAAGTAAGGATAAAATAAAACAATATTTATCTTTGAACTAAGTTCAAGAGAGAGAGCCAGAGTTTGCACTACATGAGTTTTGGCTGTTGTAGAATCTCCTGGTAACAGAGGCCTTCTAGTTTTAATTTCATGCTTTTGGAGTAAAGATAATGCAGTTTATTTCAGTACTTTCCTCAGTATTATCTCCAGATGTAGCATACTTTACCATCAACCTACCTGGGTGTCCCTTAGAATTTGATCAAAAATTATTTTAAAATGCTATAATTTAGGTTCAAAGAAATCTAATTGAGTACAGTAGAGCACAGGATTAGGGCATAGAAGGGAAACCCACAAGGAAAGTAGGAAGGTAGAGAAGGATTAGGCTCCAGAGCAGTATCTCACTCGTCTTGTCAAAAACCAATCATCATCATTTTGAGGTGCATAGCATAAACATTTCACATAAAAATCCTCACATAGTTATACAGTTTAGTTCCAAACTATCAGGTGTCGCCCATATCACAGATTTGTTGACAGGAAAGAAAGGGATTGGGAATCATTAAAGTGCTTAATAGAAAGCAGAACAAAAATTCAATTTAGAAATAAAAGCAGAACATCCATGAAATCCTAGACTTATGACCACAATTGAGCCCAACATTTCTCTCTGAGACAATTGTTAAGTGAATTTTGCTTCATTTTATGACCTTTCTGGCCACAGTTGTTAAGTGAATCAAATAAGTTGTTCAATTAGCAAGTTTGTTAAAGTTTGTTAAATGAATCTGGCTTCTCCATTGACATTGCTGATCAGAAGTTCACAAAGGGTGATCACACGACACTAGGATACTGCAACCATCATAAATATGAGTCAGTTGCCAAGGGTCTGATTTTTTATCACAAGATTACGTGAATGCTGTCATAAGTGTGATAGTCATAAGTCACTTTTTTCAGTACCATTGTAACTGCAAATGTCCCTAAACGAACTGTTGCAAGTCAAGAACTACTGCATCATATGACATTGCACATAAGAACCAAGTGGGATTTGTTTAACAACAATATCAGAACTGCCATCTTAAGTTCAGTTACATTACACTGCAATTTAAGACTGTGTTGTTTAGCGACAGAATTGCCAGTTCCAATTACAGTTGTTAAACAAGGACTACCTGTATTTCCTAGAAAGTTACTTTCCTCTTTATAAATCAGTAATTGCAAAATTAATCAAAAAATTAAACAAAAATTAATTTGTTTTTGCTGTGCAATTGTTCTTAAGGAGGTTTGTGGAAACCTTCAGAAGATGACAGAGATGAACAATCAGAGACAAAGCAGCAAAACCAGGAAGACAGCCATCTTGCATGGGACATGAAGAAGGAAAGATACGTAAGTCCAACATCTGCACAACATCAGATGAGAAAAAGATGAGGAAAATTAACATAAAGAACAAATGACTGCAGCTCCTCACTGTTATTTTGGCAGGATTATTCCCAGGTGTTAGGACATAGTGGGCATTTCTATTGATATTTATCACAGAACAGGTTCCACTAAAGGAAAAAAAAATAAGTCAAATGGAAGACAGGTTATGCTACCATATTTTCCTTTGCTCCTCTCACCTGATTGCATGAGTTTTTGGGGTTGCTATTAGCACCTACAAGGGTAACAGACGTTGGTCTTCCATGAACGTCTCTTTTCAGTGCGCTATAGGAGAATCCAAGCATGGGTTGACTCTCATCTATTTGCCAGAGACTGAGTGTAGACTTTTTCTTTGTTGACCATGCCTCCTCTGCTCGGCTGAGCTCCAGTTTTTCAATGAAGGCATAGTCATTCAGTGTAACCAATAGGATGCTGAAGAGAACCACCCCTGGATCAGGATGCAGACAGGGTGGGTTGGATTCTCCTGCAGTGCACTGAGAAGAGATGTTCAGGTAAGACCAACGTCTGTTCTCCAGTGCGCTGCTTGGAAAATCCAAAGGCATAGAGCAGCCCGTGAGGCCAAGGACAGCGGAGGGCATCGAACCCCTCTGCCCCTGGGGTCGGAAATTGGGAAAAGAACCTCGGCAGTTGCGTGTTCTTTGGATTGGCAAACAGGTCAATTATCAGCTGGCCGAACCTCTCTGACAGCTCTTGAAAGAGAGTCAGATGCAGGCACCACTGCAAATGGTCTAGTGTCATCCTGCTCAACCAATCCGCCTGCACATTTATTGAGCCCAATATGTGCTCTGCTCTGAGGGATAGCATGTGCCTCTCTGCCCAGATCCCCAGCTTCTCTGTCTCAGTCATGAGCAAGAGTGCCCCCTTTGCAGTTTATGTGTGCTTTCGTGACCACATTGTCCATTAAAATTAATACATGGGGGCCTGCTACGGTGGTCTGGAAGTGGTGGAGGGCTAGGTGGACTGCCCACAGCTCCAGCCAGTTTATGTTGTTTTTTAGATCCACCAGAGACCATTGTTCCTGGGCCACCTGAGAAGGTGAGCGCCACAGCCGAAGAGGCTCACATATGATGTTATAGTTATGTGTCGGGGTTTCTTGAAGACACATCCCTTCCTTATTGCCACAGAAGTCCACTAGTGGAGGGATCAAACAACCCATGGCAGGACTCGTACCCTGGTCTTTGAGTTGCTGCACCCAGCTCTCTGGTGTGGTAGGAGAAACCATTGAAGAGTCCACGCATGCAGACATGCCCAAGGTATGATTGCAATACACAAGATCATTTTCCCAAGTAGCTGGGGTAGTAGAAGCAGTGGGACCGGCCTTAGGGAGGAGAATTATGTCACTAAGGTTCTGATGCTGTCCTGGCAGTCTTGGGACAGATAGACCTCACATGTAGTGGAGTCTATCACTGTGCTGAGGTGAAGGAGGTGGGTGATGGGATTTAGGTGGCTCTTCTTAATGTTTAGAGAGAAGCCGTGTTGTTGGAGAATTCTGATTACATTACTTAGGTCCTTTGGTGCTTGTGTCTGGGAGGACGATTGGATTAATATGTCATCCAAATAGCACTGCACTCTTACAGGAATTAGTCTGATGTTTGCCGCTACCACTGCCAATAGTTTTTTGAAGGTCCTGGGGGCCGATGACAGGCTGAATGACATAGCCCAGTATTGAAAATGGCAGCCTGCATAAGCGAACCGCAGGAACCTTCGATGGGAGGGGCAGATGGGGACATGTAGATAGGCCTCCTTGAAGTCCACTGATATCTACAGATCGCCTTCCCTTATCCAGCCCAAGATGGAAGTTAGGGACCGCAACTTGAAGCATCTGTACACTATAAAGGTGTTGAGTTTCTTGAGATCCAAGATTCCTCTCCAGCCCCCGGAAGTCTTCAATACCAGGAAGAGAATTGAATAGAACCTGAGAGCCTCCTGACCTGTGAGAACTGGCTCAATGGCCCGGATAACAAACAAATGTTGGATCTTGGTCTCCATCAGGTTTAGTTTAATCAGATTTTGGGAAATGGAGCACTGGATGAAGTGGTTGGGAGGACTGGAGAGGAATTCCAATGTGAGGCCTAGCCTTACTGTCTGAAGAACCCATGCATCGGTGGTGGATGATTCACATTGACTTTGGAAGTGATCTAACCAGCCGCCAATAGGAAAGGTGGCCTGGTAGTCACTTCCCTCACCTAAAGGGGCTATTGCCAGCTCCCGAAATGGCCACTTTGCCAGAGGTCCCAAAAGGTAGGCCTGTCTGAGGGACGATCAAACCCTTGAGAATAGAACCGCTGGAAGTGTGGCCCACTAGATCCGCTAGATCCGCTGTCAGCCTGAAAGGACTGCCTCTGGGAGTATCCACCCTCCTGTAATTTGAGGCATTACTTTTCTTTTATCCTTGTTCTCAATCAGGATAGGATCTAAGGCATTGGTGGACCTCAAAGAGGCCTATCTACATGTCCCCATCCACCCCTCCCATTGAAGGTTCCTGCGGTTCGCTTATGCAGTCTGCCATTTTCAATACCTTTCTATGGGGCTGAAGCTAGCCGCCACTTAGATTTCATATCAGCCTTCCAGTGGCAGAGCCATAGGAGGCAGCGAGAAGTAACAGTTGATGCCAGGGCTCGAGAAGCAAATTTCACCGCATCCAGGGATGCGTTGGCCGAAAAATCAGTGGCTGCCACCAATTTGTTTACATCTTGGTGCAGCCTTGTGTCATCAGGGGAGCAGCCTCTCTTATAACTGGTGAAGCCAGATCAAGGAGACACGGTTGAAAAAAGAAGCCGATGTTGCAGCTCTAATTGCCCAGGTGGCCGCCTGGTGAGTTTTGCAGAAGGAGATTTCTGCTTTCTTATCCTCTGCTTTTAAGCCTTCCACTATGTCAGTGGTAAGGATGGCAAAAGAAGTTAAATTTGCTGCAGAAGCATCCACTGAGGGAAGATGAAGTAGCTCCTTGAGGTCTGGCCCTGTACAGTAGTTTCTTGTCATGTCCACTGGGAGCTGCAAGAGAACCTGGTTGACTCCACTGTCGTTGAACTACATCAATGAATAACTCAGGGGAAGGAATAACCTCATGTTCAGGTGTAGGTATCGTGAACAATCCCTTATGTGGATTGGAAATCCCCTGGGGTTGTTCAGCAGACTCCTCTGCTACCCCCACATTAGTCGTTACTTTGGCCTTATGGGGCAATGACCTGAAGAGAGAAGGGTGGAAAAGGCCAGTAAAGGCTGGTTTATCCGGTACCATCTCTTCGTCATCTCAGAACTTTTGATCCCTTTGGTTGTCCTGTCCCATCATGGAGCTTGCACTATGAATAGAGTCCTGAGGAGAGGGAGATCCTGGCATTGATGTAATATGCACTGGGATCTGACATGCTGGTTGGAGGACAGAGAATGGTAATGACCTGTCTGTTGTAACCCTGCTGCTATTACTTTTGATACAGCCTCAGAAATGAGGTTCTGAATATCCAGGGATAGTACGGACCCGTGACCCTCTCCTGAGTGGAGCCCCGCTGCTGTAGGGTAAATGTCGCTTCATGGGCTGATCCTCTGGCTGAGGGTGCAGATTGCAACCCAGTTGTTGTTATGCAGGGCAATGGGAAAAACTCCCCATTAAGACAATCTGAAGGAGAATGCTGGATTTCGCCAGCTCCCTCTGGTGACCAACTCTGCAGCTAATCCTTCATAGGTTGAGGCAGCTGAGCAGATTTTTCAGAGCAAGGGAATACTGCTTCTGTGATAGAAGCAACCTGGTCTTCCTTTGTCTGGGCCTTTTGCTGAGCCTTAGCAAAATGTTTTTCCATTGCCTTGTAGCACCTTCTAGCATCCTTGTCACATACTGAGGACGCCTTAGTAGGCAGAGTGGTTAGGGGCCTGCTTTTGCTTGCAGTGCTCCTGGTTTTTGTCCTGGAACTTTTATAGCCAGGATTTTGTGCCCTGTGATACCTGGGGGAACTAACCGCCAGCTCAATGTCCGGGGACAGAGCCAGATCCACCATCTTTGTCCCCTGCTCAAATGTCCCAGTAATACAGACCAGTCAGCTGTCTTCAGTCCAGAACTGGTCCACGAAGCAGGACTGAAGGTGGCAGTGGACACCTGCAAGCAGGAGGATCCAACAATCTTGCCACGTTCTGGGAGTGAAAAGCACAAGGGCGATCTCTCCACAGCTCCAGAAACCTGCCTGCTTGTGCACTGTAGCAATAGGGTGCGAGAGCGGGAATCTACTCTCCCAGCGCCTCCGCGGCTTGTCTGCAGATGATCTGTGGTACGAGAGGAGGAATCCAGCTCTCTCAGCACTGCCTCGCCTATACAGACCCTGCTTAAAGTGGGAGAACAAAAGTCCACTCTTTCAGCACTGCCACAGCCTTTTGACTTTTAGAAATGGGCGTGAGCAAAAAACCGCTCTTCCAGCACCTCTGAGGCTGCTTATCCTTCTGCTATGGCGCGAGAATTTGAGGGTGGTGATGATCTGAGTGGTGATCTGACTCTCTCAGCACCGCTTCACTATTGCCGCCCTCAAATTCGGTGCGAGAGCAAAAATCCACTCTCCCAGCACCACCGTGGCTTGTCAGCCCTTGTTTTCTGCGCAAGAGCGAAAATCTGCTTTTCCTTTGGTGTCGCAGCTTGTTACTTTAAATTGTGGCATGAGAGCGGGAATCCAAGTCTCCCAGCACCTCTGCAGTTTGGGTCAGGTGCAAAACCTGAATCGGCTCTCCCAGCACCGTGAAGCCTCCAATGTCCTCGGAGTTTGCTGCAGCACACCGGGCAGTGACTCCGGAGCTTCCCTAAGATGTTGGAGCTAAGTGGTGGTGGCGGTTGTGCCGGTGGACCGGGGAAACCAGCTCACCCACTGGCAGCAGATGAAGTGTGGGGAAGCAATTCCCCGCACTATCCAGAGGTGCCCCTATAGTTGGGCAGAAATCCGGGTGCTGCCAGATGTCTTATTAAGGCGGTGATGGTCAGCCTGGAGCTCTGGGGGTACCAGCACATGTGCCGGCAGCAATGGAACCAGTAGTCAGCCCAAGGGCTGAAATGCTCTAAAGGCTCCTGGTCTGATGTCAATTCTTCAGCTTCTGATGTTTTTGGAGAATCCAAGCTGGAAAAATAGGTAAAAGAACTCTAATTGCCAAAGGAAGTAAACACACATCTCTCTAGCTAGACTGAGTGGAAAAACTGGAGCTCAGCCGAGCAGAGGAGGCGTGGTCAACAAAGAAAAAAATCTACACCCAGTCACTGGCAAATAGATGAGAGTCAACCCACGCTTGGATTCTCCAAACAGCGCACTGGAGAACAAGGTTCTCTATTGCCCAGATCTATGAGTGCATCAGCTAATGAAGGCTACTTGTACTAGAAAGTTGACAATGAATATCTGCCAATATATAGATCAAGCACTGGAGGAAGAGCTCTTCACATGACACACACACACACACTTTTTTAAAAAACCTCAATCAAACAAAAACAAGAGAGAAAGAAGAGACTGCAAAATGAATGTTGCTATTGTCTCTAGTCATAATTGTTGTTTTATATACATTCATACATACAGTACTTACTCCACCATTTCTTCACCAGCCCTAAAATTAAGCTGTGGATCTGATAATTGGTCTCTGATGCACTAAAAACTCTTCTGAATTACAATCCTGGAGCAATGAAATCCCACAATGAAATCCAGTGACCAAAACAGTTTTTGTTCAAAAACTCCCTTCCTACTACCATTGGTCTAAATACGGATATATAAAAGTACTGGGGATTTTCCTTTTGCAACTGGGAAACTACATTTAACAAAAAAGCAATAAAAAAGATGCTGGGCCATTTGATCATACATTCTACACAACACAAACATCTAATTCAGAATTAGAATGCTATTCTAATGACGACAACAACCAAACCCCCTATCTTACTTTTAAGCATTTTATCTTTCAACATGACATGCCTTGGGGGTAACTTACTTTCCAAATCTTGCATCCTTTCATAAATTTTGTTCCAAAAACAAAATCCCATCCAGCATCCAGTCCTCTCTAGCTGCTATAGAACCACCATATTTCAGTATGGTGGGATCTAGTGATAGCTTCTTGAGAAAGGGATGAACCAGATCTCTTTAGGAGGTAAAGGAACAATCTTCTTCCACAAAGAAGTATTAATCACCACCAAAACCTATTCACACGATACCCCTTGGGCCACTTTAACAATCTAGGAGGGACATCAGGGGTCTTATAGCATTAGGGCTGATGGAACTGGAATATAAACATTACGAAACAATAATTCAGCAGTCCTCAAGTGCGACCTGCTCCTTATCTTCTCCCCCATATTACCCCATGGCCATGAGTACAATGATCCTATGGCCCACTTCCATTCAGCCAAAGACAGTCCCATTCCCATAACCAAGCCCTCTGGGATAGGCAGCTTCCTTATATCCTCACCAGCTATCCCTTGGAGGGAAAGCTGGAAAAGTAAGGTAAGGGGAAGCACAATTTATTTCTATTTGATCACCACATGTAGTAACTAGCAAACCATCTTCTAGGATGACTATCCAAGAACACAGTTGGTTAAAGAACTTCTGAAAACATTCCAAAGAATTAAATGTATCCTGCAACCCAGTTAAAAAACCACTGTTCTGTATTGAAGTTATTTATTTACAAAATCAATTCTGAGAGTGAAAAGTGCAGCTCTACAACACCTATATTGTTAATACAATACAAATAAATCAAGGGTGAGTGGATGAAAAACTTGAGAAACAAAGGAAATGCAATACTGAATCCTGAAAATGATGTCTGTTATCACCTTCCACGTACACAAGAAATATTATGTTATGAGAGGCAAAACAGTCTAACAAAATTACATTCCATAAAATTACTAAAAATAATGATGAACTAAGTCAAGTTATACCCTGTTTCCCCCAAAATAAGATATCCCCTGATAATAAGCCCAATCGGGCTTTTGAGCACATGGCAATAAGGCCAAGCGTTTATTTCAGGGTTTAAAAAAATATAAGACAAGGTCTTATTTTCGGGAAAACACAGTAGTACTATTAATTCATGTGATGACAAATTAACTTTGTTATATTTTAATACTTGGAATATTTATATTTTTAGTGAAATACGTTTTGTAAATCTACCTGCTTAAAAAAAAGCCTACAGTATTTTTTCCAGCATATTTCTATTGTTCCAGCATGTATTCTTTTTCTGTTTTGATCAGTGCTTTTACCCTTCATAGAAATTCAAATCTTTTGCCCAGCCAAATGTAAACAAGCCCAACCTAAAATCTTGTAAAATCATGACATGCCCCTGGCAGTTTTATCAAAGCATGTAGATGTATACAGGGCCTTTGAAGAAATGAAACTGCCATTTATCAAGCGTGATTTATAAGCAACACTGATTTAGCTGAGAGATAGCACGGCTGTCTAATCATTAGTAGTCAGACAACAGCCATGTGAACACATAAATTATGGACCAATGCCAAAAGCCCTCAAGATCCTTAAGATTAACAATCAAACCTGTGTTTTACAAGTTCACATCAAAAAGAATATTAATAAGAGGAGGGGCAATGTGAAAGCCTGTCAGACTGACTCAACCACTAAAACAAGGCATTCTTCACTCTTGCCATGCTTCAAACTGGCCTATGAAAATAGCTGGCACAAGTTATGATATATAGCTTTGCCAATTTTCAGAAATGTTTTCATTAACATATGGGAAGTTGTAAAAGGTTGCAGAACTCTAAATTGTGCATTAAGAGAAAAGTGTCATATGCCTCTCTTTTAAAAATGTAGTGATTGCAATCATATACTTAAACTATTTGGGCAATAAAATCTCAATCTGGTTCTTAGAGAAATATCAGCTTGAAGATTTCAATGACATCTGGAATCTTTAAGGCCAGAATAATTTAAGTGAGATTCTAAGGAAGTGTTACTACAAATAACAGCTCAAACTTTACTACACCTAGAAACCAGCAACAAATAAAAATACATAGAAATACAGAAAACAAGCATGATTTACATGGATGGATATTGATATTTAGAAAGCATCTTGTTGCATTCTTGAAGGTTGACATTGACACATTTTTGTTGGCTGACTGCCCTAGGATTATTGCTAGAAAAGGAGAAATAATCGATGTAAACCAAAATAAAATTTGCAGTGTAGCAGCCCATCTGTGAAATTTCAGCTTCTTCCCAAGAGAGGAAGTGGCAAGTTAGACAATTATTACAGTATTTTCCTTGCAATTGCAAAATGAAAGACATTAAAATGTAGCCTTGTGAAAACCCAATGATAATGTATTTAGGGTAGATCAGTAAGATACCACAACTCACTTATCAAACACAACTAGGGTACTTTGAAATCTAGACAAATGTTAATAAGTAAAAAATAAAAAGTCTAAGCATTAGATACAGTACATTCTGAAAGAATTCAGACCCTCTTCATGTTTGTCAATTTTGCTATATTGCAGCCTGATTCTACAGTTGCTGAAATTCATTTTTTTTATTAATCTACACTCAGTATCCCATAATGACAAGCGAAAACAGAATTTTAGAAATGCGTGTAAATTTATTAAAATGAAAAAACTGAAATATTACATTGGCATTAAGTATTCAGACTCTTTGGAACAATATGTGAAATTTAGTTCTGGTGCCTCCTATTTCTCTTTGTCATTACAACCATATTACTACTCTGATGGCTCTGGTCGCTCAACAGATTAAGTAAGTCTGTTATTAACATCAGCTGCTTCCAATTACTGCAAGTTCGAGTCCCACCAGGCTCAAGGTCAACTCAGCCTTCCAACCTTTCTAAGGTGGGTAAAATGAGGACCCGGTTTGTGGGGGACAATAAGCTGACTTTGTATAAAATATATAGAAGTATGAAGGCGATTGCTTAATGCATTGTAAGCCGCCCTGAGTCTCTGGAGAAGGGCGGCATATAAATAAAAACAAAAAAAACAAAAACAAAAAACTACACCTTGATTGGAATTCACCTGTGGAAACTAAATTGATTGGACATGATTTGGAAAGGCACACTTCTCTATAGAAGACCTCACAGCTGATAATGCATACTGCAGCAGAGCAAAAGCCATGAGGTCAAAGGAATTCCCTGCAGAGCTCAGAAACAGGATTATTGCAAGGCACAGATCTGGGAAAGGCTACAATAAAATTTCTGCACTAAAGGTTTCTAAGAGCACAGTGCAGGGGTGAAATGCTCCTGGTTCAGACCGGATCACCTGATCCAGTAGCGATGGCAGCGGGTGGTTCAGAAAACCCGTAGCAAAAATCCCTCCCCCCCACCATGCCCAGCTGAGCTGCACGATCATCAGAGGCTTTTTTTTTTACTTTTAAAAACATTTTTTCTACAAT